>PVIR01002182.1:0-106751 GCA_004026965.1 Petromus typicus
CAGCACAGATTCGGTGGCACATTCACCATTTCCCAAGCCACCCACTGCTAAACTCAGTCCCTGGGTGCTCTTCTTGTTTTTATTTTTTAACTGATGAGCAACAGGGTACAGTACAGATGTACTATAGTGTTTTATCTTTCACTCACTGAAACACATCTAGGTTGTTCCTTGTTCTTGGCCATTATAAGCAGAGATGCTAGGAAGTTTATATGAACATAAGTTTTCTCTGGAGTAAATGTGGGAAAGCACAACTGGGCAGGTCCTGTGGTAGTCAGTAGTTGCATGTGTATTTCTTTCTATCTATCTATCTATCTATCTATCTATCTATCTATCTATCTATTTCAGGGATTGAACCAAGGCCCTTGTGCATGCTAGGCAGATGCAATATGAAGGAACTATCCTTCTATTCTTACATGCTTAGTTTTGTGAAACTCCCAAACTATTTTCAAGAGTGATTGGATCATTCACATATTCTCATCAGCAATCACAAATAATCCAGTTTCTCTATATTCTTGCCAGCATTAGACGTCACACTTTTTTATTTTAACCATCCGGGAATGATATTTCATTGTGTTTGCAATCTACATTATTTTTGTGCCAGCTAATGATGTCGAACATCTTTCCATGTGCTTATTTGCCAGCCATATGTCCTCCATGGGAAATGTCTGTTCCTTTTTCTCTTTCTCTCTTTTTTTTCTTTTTTTGGTCCATTTTCTAATTGAATTGTCACATTTTTTTATTACTGATCTGGAGTATATTTAAGCATATTCCAGATAGTAATTCTTTGTTAGATTCATGTTTGGCAAATATTTCCTCCCAATCTGTAGTGTGTTCCTTCTTATCTTCTTAATATGATCTTTCAGAAATGTTATAATTTGAGAGTTCCAATGTATTTATTTTTTCTTTTATGGACTGTGCTTTTGGCATCAAGTTTATGAGCTTTTTGCTAGCTTGAGATCTTGACAATCTTCTATATTTTCTCTCAGAAATCTTACAGCTTACATTTTACACTAAGTCCATTGCCACATATTTTTAAGTCCTGCTTAGATCCTGCCCGACATCTCTGCCGTTTGAAATGAGTCTCAGCATATGGAGTCCTTTCTGTCCTTATTTTCTTTCTCAAGCATGTACTGAGTGCCAGCTATGACTCCAGTCACTGATATCAAATTGTACAGGATTCCGACTTTGTACAGAGTTAGTTGAGTGATTTACTTCAGGGTAAGGACTTTGGAGCCAAATTGTCTTGGTTCATACCTGGTGCCACTGGAAAGAGCTTTGGATCTTCAGCAGTATAAGTTCCTATGAACCTCAAGTTTTCACATTATTATAAAAATGATAGCTACTTCACAGCATAAACATTGTATGTGATTAGCATAATTCGAGGATATACACAAAAACATCCAACAAGTATTAACCTTCCTTCTCATCCCTCATGCAAAGATTCCCAGAGCACATTCCATAATTTCTTCTTCCTAGTGTCCTTTTCAGTTCTCTGTATCTCCCTTGGTCATAGTTATTTTATTTCTGTGAAATGTTTTCAGCCAACTTTGGCATTTAGTAAGATTTCCTGTGTCCGTGTTTTTCATTTTGGCTTTCCTGTATGTTTCAAGCTCCCTTTTTTATTGATGTGTGCTCTATAGTCTCCAGGTTATGAAGCTGGATCATTCTTGATTGCTGATGGGAATATAAAGATGATCTAGCCACTCTTGAAAACAGTTTGGCGGTTTCACATAAAACTAAAGGTGCAGGACTAAGTAACTCAGTGACATTGTGTCATATACATCTCTGCGCAGCTGCACGTCTCCCTGTGGGCAGCCTGCTTCCTTCTCTGCCATCTGAAATGCCAACCCCTGAGCCCTCCATGGAGTGCAGTCAATGCCAGACGGGATCTTCCCTATCAGCAATCCTTTCCTTTGGCTCAAACTACTTTGACAAATAACAATGACTGAATGCCCTGAGAGTGGGGATTTCATTACAGTGTATTTTATAGAAAGTAATTCGGCAATATCTCAAAACAAAAAAATATAAAAGGGCTGGAGATATAGCTCAGTGGGCCCTGGGTCAATTTCTAATACAGCAAAATAAACAAACAAAAAAATGAAAGAAAATGATTTGCGAAGTATCTACCACTGGAATGCCCAGCGTTAGCTACACAGTGAAGAACCAATTGACAGAGTCCTTGAACCAGGGAAAGTCTAGCCTGAGGTACACAAAAATTACACCACAGGGTAGGAAGCAATGGTATAAAAACAGTGTTGGGTGTCATGGAAGTACATAGTGGGTAAGGATTTGAAGGTAGGACTGTGTGTTTGATAGACCTTTAGGGAGTGTGAGCCAAAGGAAAGGATGTTGGTAGGGGAGATAGAGTTTAGGAATAAACATTTTAAAGGCTCTGAAATTATAGTACTGAAGAAAAGTAAAAAGGCCTGGACCAGCGAAGGATTTGAAGGAATACTGACAAAAGTAAGTAGGAACTGGACTGAGTGGGGAAAAATAATGAGATTATAACAAAAAAGGAAAGGAAACAAAGTTTATGTATATAGGGGGTGGGGGTGGTAGGGTGGGTAGGGGTATGGGAAAAATGAGAATTGAGTTGTGTCATATACTGGTACAAATTCTCATTGTTGAGTGCAGTCATGACGTGTATATGTAATGTACCAATAAAGATTTCAATAAAAAAAAAGTAACTAGGGATTGAAAATTAAGATTCTCATATACTATGTTGATGAGCTTTGTGTTTTGATTCTTAAGATAAAAAAGAGCGAGGCCTGATGGTACACTCTTATAATCTCAGCACTCTGTGAGGCTGAGGCAAGAAGACAGTTTGAGTTACTTAGTTATTTCTCCAGAGCCTGTGTCAAAATAAAAAGGGCTCCGGATGTAGCCCAGAAATAGCATGCACCTGCATATCGTGCAGGAGGCCTCATGTTCAATACCCAGGATAAGAGGGGGTGGTGGTGTATGAATGGCATGAGGAGAACAGGAAAAAATGACAGTCAATAGGACAATGGATGAAGTCACTGAGGTGATGACAGCAGCTGTGGGGACAGAAACGGGAGGCTTGATGTTGAAGTGACTTGACAATAGGTTGGATTGGTGACAGCAGTAGTGCAAGTGTCAGGGAAAAGCAAGAGCTGAGAATGATGTCTGCCCTTCTGTGCTGGCACCTTGGATAACGGTATCACTAACTGTGAGGAAGGACAGTTAGAGAGGCACAGAGTAGAAGAAAGAAGAGCTCAGTTGGTGATGCCTGTGGGAAGTCCAAGGGCGAGTTCAGGAAGCTGTTAAAAAGAGGAGTTAAAGGTCAGGAGTGACGCTGGCCGTAAAGACAAGTTTGGAGAATCACAGGAGAGCGTATCAAGGTCATGTTTAGAATAAGCAGAAGCTTTGGGCAAAACCCTCAATGGAACTAGCATCTAAGAATGGAGTGTAAAAAGAAACTGGACTTGGACTTGGTCTGGAACAGAAATTATTTTGTGTGATATGAAGTACAACTCCTTCTGGGAAGCAATTAGCATTCCTTGTAAAGTGTGCAAACAGTTTTCTGACAGACTTTAATAAGACTGAACACCTTCTGGGAAGCTAGGGTTACCCACCCAGCTGATTGACTAGTCTAATAATCTTTAACCAGATGTTCTTTTCTTGTGTTCATTTTAAACATGGTTAGTGAGCCACTCTTTCTTTCCTGTAGGTCTTGACCAAAATTACTCTTTCAGTTGGGTTTTTCAAAAAGCCTCTTCTTGTGTTTAAAACCCATTTGTCAAAGGTACTGCTTTGACAAAAGTGAAAGAAGAGACTAAAAAAGCACGGGCGGTGACCAAGAGGGAAAGGAGAAGTCATGAGAATGTTGGTGCTACAGAAGACAGGTGAAAACATTCTGAAAAAACAGGGCATGAGTGGACCTTGGTGTCAAATGCTGGTGAGAGGTCAAAGAAAGCAAAGATGAAAGATTGCCCTGGGATTTAGCAATAAGAATGTTACTGCTAAGCTTGGCAAACATGTTCACTGGATTGGTCAAGAGCATAAATTAGATTTCACTTGGCTCAAGAGTTGTTAAATGTAGATTATTCTCTCAAAAAAGTGTAGTTGCAAAGGTTAAAAAGAAAAGAGCTTCAAGAGGATTTCTTTTAGATGGAAAGCATGAATAGTTTTAAATGTGTGAGAAGGAAATATAAGAGGAGGCTAACCTTGGGATCAGATAGAGGTGGTGGAGTCCCAGGAACCAGGCCACGAAGTCTGAACTCAGGAGGAAGGAAGTTTATATTCTTCCCAGTGTGACTAGAGAGAGGGCCAGGGGAAGCTGTCTTCAGACTTACTCCTGGAAAGCCCAAGGCATTCTTGCCCAGTGACTGTCATCTCTTCGGTGTTGGAGTTGGGAGTTCTGCCCCTGTGCGAGGTATAGGCAGGTGGAAGATGGCAGAAGAGAGACAGAAAGGATACTTTGTTATGGATCCTGAGAGGATGCGAAATTGATCAGGGAATATGGGCGATTTGGAGGGGGGGGGATGATGACCATACACACCAGAAGCAATCGGTATGTGGGTTTTTCCCCTGGTGGTTCTTAGAAGCCCAGACTCAGTCAAGCTGAAGGCTAACATACCTGAGTTATCTTACGTCTGTCTTCAAGGAAACCATTGAGGTATGGAAGTTCCCTCTGCCCATCTTTAAATATTTCTCCGTGAATTTTAGCTGAAGTTCTGTTGCCTAGTGGCTGTCATCTCTCCTCACTTGATAGGCCCACACTGGATCTGACTCACCACAGTAGCCTCAGGTAACTTCTCTGTGCTAACTACGAATCTAGTATTTGCCGCCCCATCTTTCCCCAGAACACTTCCTTTGGCGCTGTTTGCTTTCTGGGCGTCTTCAATTAAGAGTCTCTCAAACGGAACTCTCCGTATTTCCACCCCTGTATTTCCTCCTTGAGAATGCATGAAAGCTCCAGAGGGCAAAGTTGACCGCCTCCGTCACCCCTGTGAGGCCCTGAGCTTGGCGCTCGAGGCAGGATTCACTCAGCTCTCAGAGACTCAGCCCTGGGAGGGTTTCCAACCTCACCTCTGCAGTCCAGCCCATCATATCCTGTCTGGACCTCAAGATGCTTCAGGGACCCCCCCACACACAGGCACGCAAAAATAGAGCGAATATTCAAGCAATTGTAACACAGAAACTTAAAGGCTTCACCTTTTTTCTTTCTTTCTTTTTTCTTCATTAACATTCAGACTAAACCCGTGGGAGGGCAGCTGCTTCCCGGCTTCCTCCCCCTTTCCTTGCTCTGCGGGAGAGAAAAGTGAACCCGTTTTTCATTTGCTAATGATTCGGGCTCAGGTTATAATGGGCCATTAAGGTGTTTTGTGGAAAAAGAGGGGAACACGGAGCTTTCCGGTAGTGCAGGGATAAAGAGACCACAGGGTGGCGATCCGGCCGAGGGGGACCTGGGATCCCATCCAGGCCGAGGGTGGGCAGCACCCCGGGGCTCCGTCCGGGTTGCACTTCCTCGTCGCCCAGACCTCCGCGTGGTTCCCCAGGGCCCCTCCGGCCCAGGGCCCCAGGCTTCGGCTAGCTTTCTCCTGGGTACCTCCTTGAGGCAGGCCCCGACCTGGGTGAGCCAAAGCCTCGTCTGGAGTTTTCACGATCTTCGACCCGAGGCCAGGCCTCCTGGTCTCTAAGGTGCAGCCTGCGGAAGCCGCCTAACTAGCTTCCTCCCTAAGGCCGACCTCCCAGCCAGAGCGATGCTCCACCCTGAGGCCAAAGGGTTTGCAAAAATACACTTCGAGACCAAATACTTGTATAAACCTGCAATCCCACATCCGAGGAGGCTGAAGCAGGAGGATTCAATGTTTGATTGAACCCAGCCTGGGCAGTTTAAGGACTTAATGAGATCCTAGCTCAAAAAATAAAAAGTCTCAGTGCGCATTTCTCAGAACTGGGAAAGCAAACCCCACAATCCTCCTCCTCAGCTAGCAAAGGTCTGCAATCCTTTGGGTCTCCACTTTGGTGCCATGTTACCTTAGGTCGGCTCTGGAACACTCCTTTCACCCTGCAGAAAATGAGGTGTCCATGCCCCGGCCTTCCTCCCAACCCGCAATCCTCAAGACTGCTGTCATTCGGGTATGTTTTCCTCTGACTGTGGACGCAGAATAGGCTCACTTGCCTGATTTTCTTTTGGGAGGGGGGGGGGTTGCTTGGGCTTTTGTGGGTGGAACGCAGGGGCTGAGGAACAGCTCAGTATCCACCTAAGATGGATCCACAGCCCCAGCTGCCTACCTGTCTCCAGGGCCTACCCCCATGCCAGGAACATAATTGCTGGTGAACGAAGGAAAATTAGACAAGAAAGTTCAGAAAACAGCGTGGTTAGTTGGAGTAAGCTGGGCTGGAGGGAAGAGTCAGGCTTACTTCAGGGATTTTTTAACTTGTATGTGGGTAGGAATTACCCGGGAAGGCTTGTAAAGGACTCAGAGAGCTGGATCTCACTTTCGGACTAACAGGCTAGGGTCGGCTGAAACCATGGCCTCTCAGAACAGCTCGCAGGGTGCGGCTGCAGCTTCTAGAGCCTGAGGAGATTTGCACTTCGAGCTAGCGCCTCTGCTACTCCTTAGAGGAAAAGGCCAAGGGATAGGAGGTGAGTGATTTTTCAGAGAAAAAAGACAGGTAGGAAAGGACTGATAAAACACCGTTTGGCATCACTCTAGTCGTGTTAAAAACGCACAAGCCTGGGTGGCCCACCCTTGTAATCCCGACACTGGGGAGGCTGAAGCAAGAGGGTTGCTGAGAGAGTTTAAATCCAGCCTGGGCTACATAGTAAGTTCAGTACCAGCCTGAACTAAATGGCGAGGTCTTGGCTCAGCAATAACAATTTTTTTAAAAGCACAGAAAATACCTAAAATATGACGCTGTTTATAATAGTTATCTCTATGATTGCATTTTATTACTTTTCTTCACTTTTTCTAAAGTTTGGAAGTTCTCTCTGTTATTATGTATTTCTTTTAGGGAAGAGCTTTTCTTATTTTGGAGCCTTAGGCATTTCCATCTGGCTGAATGAAATTATCTTGTCCCATTTCAGATTTGTTGCTCTTTGACATGTTAAGTTACATTAAAAGTATGAAAATCTACAAAATTAAAGCAACCAAAATAAAAAATAAGCAAAAAAAAAAAAAAAAAAAAAAAAAAAAAAAAAAAAAAAAAAAAAAAAAAAAAAAAAAAAAAAAAAAAAAAAAAAAAAAAAAAAAAAAAAAAAAAAAAGAAAGAAAGAAAAAAAAAGAGGAAAGAATCTCAAAAAAGAAAAGAAAATACATATGTACCAGCTGGGGACTTCGTTCAGGAGTACAGAGCCTGCACAGCATGCATTAGTCCCTGGGTTCCGGCTACAGAATTGAGAGAAAAGAAAAGATAATGTAGTTGATAGCAACACCAAAAGGTGGGCACCTTACCACTGCTAGGTATTTGAAGGTTTTATGACCCTAACTGGAGAGGCAGCATCACCTGGCCTGGACACTCTAGTCCTGGTTTCTCCTTGAGGGATTCAGACAGCTGTTAAATGTGGTCCACACCTTTCTTTGTTTGGAACTGTATATACTTAGAACTCTTTCAACTAGATTCCTTTTTCATGTCTTCAAAAGCGTGAAGAAAGCTGTTCTTTGCTATTATTTGGTAACACGGTTGGTATTGGGAGACAAATTGGAAGTTCCAAAATATTACATAGGGCCGGATGTGACATAGTGGTATGCACTAGTATTCCTAGCACAAGAGGCTGAGGCAGGAGGATCCTCAGGAGTTCAAGGCTAGTAGCCAAAATTAATAGGGAGAGCAAACTGTCAGAACACAATCCAGGATAGCCCAGGGGCAATAAAAATTTTCCTCTCCTTGTTATAATGTGTATCAACTAGCAATGATATTTGTTGGAAGGGATAGCTTGCTCACTTGTCTAAAGAAATGAAGTAAAACAAAACCTGAGCATACATATCTATTTCAAGTATGAACTTTTTTTTTTTTTTTTTGGTAGCGCTGGTTGTCGGACTCAAAGCTTTGTGTGTATGAGGCACACACGCTACCACTGAGATCCATCCTCAGCCTTCTCAAATGTAGATACATCCCAGGATCTTGTCAAGACCTGTAATTCCTTCCCCTACCCAGAAGTGCACAAAACAAAATGACTAAACATTCAGAGATTTAATCGTGTATGATCTCAACATCAGGAGTAAGAATATAAATATCCAAATTTGTACTCCTTAAAAAAATCATTAATACAGAAGAAAGTTGAACTGTGTATGACAATGGAATGTAAGGAATATAAAGAATTGCAAATATCACCATGCAAGGACTAGAATCTTGATATGTCAACCACACTGAGGTTTTTCTTTTCTTTCTTTCTGTTTTTTTTTTTTTTTAAACAGGGTTTTACTGTGTGGTGATGAGCTCACTCTGTAGTCCAAGCTGGCCTCAAACTCACAGCCATCCTCCTGTCTCAGTCTCCCGAGTTCTGGGGTTACAGATGTGCCTGCCTACTTTATAGTAAGTTATTTCTGGAATGTTCTTCTATATTTGATTAGAAAGTGTGAATTAACCAGGTTTAGTGGTCAGTCCAGGAAGAAAGAAAAAAAGTAAAGCATGAATGAATGAAACATTCCAGAGACTAGGAAATGGTGATCCTGAATTTCAGTAAGGTAGGAGTAAAAGCCAGAGCAGAATCAGGAACTCACTTTCCTAATTGTCAGATTAGTACTCATTCCAGCCTGTGCTACCTGTGTGGTCACAGGCAAAGCATGTCATTGTCTTTCCCATTTTAGAAAAAGATTGTATGAGTTTCCTTTGTGGTCTGATGTCAAAAGACACCTATTAGTTTAAGAAATGCCAACTGCTGCTGATCATTAATGACATAATGTTTTTAACATGTTTCTTATGGACTCAAGTTGTCCTCCATTTCTTCAAATAATCATCACTTTTCTAAGTTTGGTAGGAACAATCACAAATGACAGAATGTCAGAGAGGAAAGGGAGCTCTTTTTCCCTTTTTTGTTTTGAGGCTGTATTGTCCAGGCTGGCCTTGAACTTGGAACGTAGTCCAAGTTGGCCTTGAACCAGCGATTCTCTCGCCTTACCCTCCTGTGTGGGGGTATTTAGACATTTGCCACTATACAGGTTTTAGGTCTGAGATCTTTCCTGTCAGCTCAGGAGAGACACTAAGGTCAAAGCAACTGGTCCAGACTCAGACGTTTCAGTGAGTCTGCTGTCTTCCATTCCAGGGAAGAACCGCACGTGGTGCTGCCTCAGCTAACCAAGTTCTAGATCATCGCTAAAGTGGGACCCTTAGTCCTGGCCACAGTAACAGTGTAGACTGTGGTGTGTGCCTTTTGACCTCTTCATTTTCTCGTCCATTTTTATTCAATTCTTTGATTTTCATACTTGATGTTTCAGGTGTAGGAATAGTCAGAAAAAACAAATGAATAAAACATTAAGTAGCAAATATGATTTAATTCTTTTTTTACAGAAGAATGAATGAAGTGAGGCTGGCTGGTATTTATAACAATTGGACTTTTCTATGGGAAGAAAGCAAAGAGCTATGGGTAAAGGAGTAGGCAATGCCATTTTATTTATTTATTTATTTTTTAGTTTTTTGAGACAGGTTTAATCATGTATGGTCTCAACAAAACTAATTGCTTTGTAGGTCAGGCTGAACCTGAACTCACTGTAGTCTGGGCAAGCCTCGAACTCTTAGTGACTCTCCTGCCTCTGCCTCCCCGGTGCTGAGATTACAGGCTTGAGCCACCACGCCCAGCTACCTATTTCCTATTAAGAACTCTGCTCTGCCACTCTTAACAACCCTTCAGGTTAAGGGCCTGCTGTGAACCTCATTCTCAGAAAAACCTAGGCAGAGAGAACTGGAGTCACAGAGAACTCCTGTAACTTCGCAAGCAGGTAACCTGTAGAGCAAGACCAACTCAGGCTCTGCCGGCTGGGAAACTGCCTTCCTTTTGCTTCTACAGACTGCGGGTAGCAGAACCTATGAGTTCAGCTGTAGATAATACAGCATTAAGTATTGCTAGCTGGCGCAGCTCTTTACATACGATGCCTTTGAGTGGGGTCAACTGAGCTAGCAGGGAATCTATGCTTTTCATAAGAAACCCAGAGAAGAAGTAAGGGGGCCATGTGCAGTCTTACGACTTCCATTGCCTTGTCCCCTGAAAAATAATTGAAAAGGCGCAATTAGTCTTGTTTTGCCGTTTATCAGATTATAATGTTCTGGATGTAGGTGGATGGGTTGGTGTATGATTGTGGAAATCAAAGCGGGTTTATTCAGAAAAGTTTTTCTAGCGTATAAGTATTCCTTTAGGGCTCAGGAGTCAATCTGATAATTAACTACTGTTCCTATTTACTGTAAGGCAGTTTTAATCTGTACTTTTTTCCCTTTGAATCTGTCATATTTATTGCATTTCCTTAGGGGATCCATGCAAGAAGTAAGAGCAAACTTGTGGAAGAAGATCACCAACCTAGAATTTTTACACACAAACACCCCAAAATGAGTATCTGATGATAAACTTTATACTGCATTACCCTGTTATTCCAGTTCTAGCACTAGCGTCAGTCCTCATCTCTGGAAAGCGTTGTCCAGTTTTGTGAGTGTGTACCTTGAGGTACACCATTAGCAATCTTCTAACGTATTAATACTAATTTGCAATTAGTTCAACACCGAGTTAGGTAAAGACGGTGTAGCAGTTCCAGAACTGGATCATCTGTACTTAAAAAAATGTTATTCTTTAAAACTGTTACTGTAAAAGAATTATTTTGCCATTCAGCCTAAACACAAGACTTTCCAAATTACCCGCCTTTTTAGCCACGTTTTTTTTTTTTTTTTTTTTTTTAATCGACGTAAGGTTCAACTAATTCGGAAGAGTCCCTGTGTAGATGCCAGACAAGAGTTGGAGCTGGGACAGCCTCGGAAGAGGGATCACGTAAAAAGCCACCTCGCCGCACCGAGACGGCTGCGGATCGGGACTCGCAGGTAGGCGGAGGGAGCGTCCACACCCGAGCCCGGCCCGACGCAGGCCCCGGCGGCTGCGGCGAGGGCCGCGAAGAGTTAACCGGGCCGAGCCCCCGCGCCGCGGGCTCCCCGCTCCCTCCGCCCCGCCGTCCCCACCCTCTCCTGTTGGCCAGGGATTAAAGTGCTCCCCCCTGTGGCAGCAGTGACCCAGAAATGAGTTTGATTCACACAGTCCTTCCTCCATAACCGGCCGAGCGCCGGCCTGGGAGTCCTCCGCGCGAGCGCCGGTGTGTGTGTGCGCGCGCCGGCTCCCCGCCCGAGCGCCCGCCGCGGCGCGAACTCATGCGGCGCCTGGGCCGGAGCCTCCGCAGCAGGTACGCGCGGCCGGGGGCGCGCGGGGGCCGCGCGTGTCCGCGGGCGGCGCGGGGGGCGCGTCTCGGTCCCGCGGTGGCGGCGGCGGCGGCGGTGGCGGTGGCGGCGGCGGTGGCGGCGGTGGCGGCGGCGGCGGCGGCGGCGGCGGCGGCTGCAGGACGAGCCGAGAGGCTCAGCCATATTTGATGGTTTTGTTGCTCTGCTCGGGAGTTCTCGGGAGTAATTTAATGCCGAAGGTCGCTGCCTAGTGGAAATAATATAGTACGTCATTAATATGGCGCCAAAAGATTGGGTTCTTGATATGTAGCGAGGAGGGAGGAGGGAGGCAGCCAGCCGCCGAGCGCAGCGTTACTATCCCACCAGTAACTTGGGCATTGCCGGGGCGGGGGCCGGAGGAGGAGGAGGAGGAGGAGGAGGAGGAGGAGAAGGAGGAGGAGAGGATGGTTTTTGGATCCTGAGAATTGATCTATATTGGATCAGTAAGTTTTATTTTGATTATATTTTTTCATGGGGGGGAGGCGCTGAACACTTAGAGCTTTTTTCCTTTTGAATTTGCGAAGAACATGCGGTTTTCAGGTGAATCATCAATTCATCACGTTCAGGATCAGAAGCCCAGTTGAGTTCATAGAATCTCTTAAAAAGCCAAAGTGCATTAGGTAGCATGAAAGTGGGAAGCGTAGTAGCAACTTGGTAGACAGATGGCAATGGCAGAACGCAGGTTCGCGCACTTATATGAATCCCGAGTGTGTGTGACTGCGTGTGTGCGTGTGGCAGGACTATATTTGTCCAAACATAGGTGTGAGTAGGTACATCTGTGTGGACTGACCGCAGCCCTGGCTCTTGTCACCGCGTCACCACATGTCCAAAATATTCACTGCATCTATTCAAGGGCAGTGAGCAGAGGGGTGGTGGAGGGACTGCTTGGCAGACAAAATTCTTCGAAAAATGGGTTTCTAATAATCAGACCTTTTACTTAGAGAGGCGATAGAAAGTGTGAAACCTTCCTCGGTGAAATTGGGAAGTTGCCCCCGTAAGAGCAAAGTACCTATTAATCATGAACTTAAAACGGATTGCAAATTGCAACCTTTGGCACCATCTGCAAATTGTGGGGGTGGGGTCTCTTGGCCTCCTAGCTGCCTTAAACGAACACGCAGTGTGTACCTCGGGACTGCAAGTTGCAGAGCCCTTCCCCGTGCACGTGTCTTGTGCCTGTGAGTGTGTGTTTGCGAGTTGGGGCCGTTGTTCGGCGGCCGGCAGGCTTTCCAGGTCGCAAGGCGCTGCCCTGCGAATGCAGGAGAGGGTGGAATGTGGAATGCTGACCGGGGAACCGAATCCTGTCGGAACGGTCCCTTTTGCCGGAGAAATTCGATCCCTTCCACCTCCTTCCCGCTCCCCCGCCCGCCTTCGGGCAAGAGGCGGGGCCGCGGCCGCGGCTGCTGCTCAAAGTGGCGGAGCGCGGCGGCGGGAGGCAGGTGCACGGCACCCGCCAGTGGGGGTGCCTCAACTTCCGCGGGCGCTTAAATAGCGGCCTCTCTCCCCTCCCACCGGTAATAGCGACCTGGCGGCCGAGGGCGGCGGGGGGAAGAGGCCGGGGAGCGGGCGGGCGAGCCCCGCGGCACGTGGGCAGGTGCCGGGCGGCCTCGGGGCCAACTTTTGCGGCCCGCCTCCCGCGCCGAGGAGCGGCCCGGCCCGCGCGGAAATGGGGTCGGGCGGCTGGGGCGCTGCCGCTGCGCCGGGGCCGGAGCGGCAGCTAACGGTCCCGGCGGCGCGGCCGGGGCCCGGGGCGGTGGGCTGCGCGGGCGGGGGTGGCCGGCACGGCGCGGGAGCCCCGCACAAAGCCCGCGGCGCGGAGTGGGCGCCGCCGCGGCCCCGCTCCCGGAGCGGCCCGGAGCCCGCGCCGTCCCCGCGCTCGTTCCGGCGGGCGGCCGCAGGCGTTTGTTTGTTGGTTCCGCGCCGCCTCCCTGCTCGCCGGATGGCTTCCTGCGACAGAGGTGATCCGGTTTCCAGAACTGTCTGGACGGGCGCGGGCGCCGGGGCCGAGTCGCCCGCTCCCATCTTACGACCGTTTCTCGCCCGCTCGGAGGTGCCGCCCCGGAGGGACTCGGGGAGGGGACGGCGCGGCCGTTTCCAGCGGCGCGAGTGGCTTCTGGACGCGAGGGAGCGTTTGATTTGCCACTGGGGCCGAGCGGATTGGTGCAGCTGGCGGCGGGGCGGTCGCGGCGGCGGCGGGGGGCGGCCCTCGGACGGGAGGGCGGCGGCGCAGGGCGCGGGGAGGGCCGCGCGCGCGAGGTGTCACCGCCGCGCCCGGGCGCGCTCCGGCGGAGGCCCGGGACTTACTTTCCCCGCCTCCCGCGCGGTTGTCGCCGTCGCCTCGGGAGCCGCGGGAGGGGCGGTGCAGGGCAGGCTCGGCGGGGGCGCCCGGGACCCAGCGCCCTAAGGCCTCGGCCCCAGGTCCCCGCCCTGGCGCGCGGGGGTGGCTGCACTCCCGGCGCCCAGGGAATGCTGAGAGCAAACAAAAAAGCGGGCGATTTAAACGTGCCTTCGAAACCCGTTAGGAACGCGTGGTCCCCGGGACCGTTTGAAAGCAGCTTCGGCTGGCTTTCTAGCAACGTGGGATCCTGCGCCCCTCGGCCCTGGGCGGGGGCCAGGGTCCTGTCACCACCTGTTTATCCTGCCCAGTCAGAGCCTTTTAATTTTTCTTTTTGTAAAATGTTAGCTGCAGTGAGTACTTGAGAGAGCTGAGATTTCCATTAATGGAAGTGCTTGAGGGGCTTCTCTCCCAGAGGTTTTTATTAGGTGAACTATTTTTGCATTTTAGAATACCTGCTGCGAAGGTAGATCTCTAGCTACTTGTAGCTTAAGGGTTACCCTTCTCGAAGCTAATGAACTAACGAACTAGTTTTAACCTCCAGAAAACAGTTTCCTTGAGAGTTGGTTTAGTAACTCACCAAGAGGTTGCACTGAAGTTACATTTTGATCAAATCACAGCTAATCAGGATTTAATCTCTTACTTGGAGGGCGAAAGGATTTAGTGTAACCACACTTCCACTAACAACACTTCTGACATAATAACTTTTTATTGTAAAGTAGGCAACATCTATAGGGTTGATAGGTGGGATGTTCTGTGAGTAACACAGGAGCCATGAACAATGTAGTTTTTTTTTTTTTTTTTGTCTTTTTAATCTCAAAGATCTGAAGCATCGTTTATTGGCACAATCAGGTTTAGTCTGTATTTAAGTTCATTTGACTTGGCATTTTTAACGTCTAAAATAAATATAATTTTCAGCTGTGTAAGGGTCAGATTTCCCCATCCTTCCTTTCATCTCTCACCTGAACATGCAGGAGAACTTAAACTTGGGTCCATCAGGATCATAGGCTGCTTTCTAGTAATAAAATTGGGTGAATTGCACAGACATTGTAGTTTTGACAGAGTTAGATGTGTGTGTGTGTGTTGAAAAGAAAGTAACCCATCTCACTGTTTGTTCCAGCACTCTACAGGTCTTTTTAAGTGTTTTGTTCTTTATACATTCTTAGTCCAGAGGGGGAAGAAGAAGCATGAACTGAAAAACGGGGTCAGAAAAAACAGTTTCACGTGTCCAGCTCATGTTAGGTCATCCGATAGTCAGTATTTAAGTTTTTTACTTTAAAGAGCCCTTCTTTGTGCTTAGTTATTATACAAGTGGTGTTCAATGTACATTGTTGAAAATTACCAAATAGAGAAATAATATAATACATTTCTACCATCTAGAGATCACTAGTCTGTCATTTCCTAGATAATTTTTATGGGTATATGCATATATGAGAAATGAGGTCATACTATGTAGGAAGTTCTTTAAGGAAATGTTCTGTCAGCTAGTTTGATGATTTCTTCCTACTTCTCTGTGCCTCTGTCCTCTTTCTGCCTTTGGGGTGCTGGGATTGAAAGCAAGGGAGGCTGGGCTCAAATTTGCTATCCTCTTACCCCAGTCTCCCTAAATGCTGGGTTATAGTGGGGAGTCCCAAAGTGTTTACCTGAGTTTAGTAAACTTGCACCTTAGCTACAAAGACATGTTGAGATTTCCTCATGTGACCCTACAATATAGTGGATCAGTTTTGTCAAACTACTGTCCCCTCAATGGCCGCTTATCCCATCTGGTTGTTTTCTTTAGGTCAATTTTAATACTTCTGACTGTGAGGAGACGAGCTTTTGGAAGTAAGACGGACTGGATTAAAAAGACCCATGTGATGACTAACACAGACCTATGGGGAGGATGGCGAGTTCAAGCCTACTGTGGGTAATTTAGCAGCAGGATTGCATCCCAAAAAGTAGAAAGGACTGAGTATGTAGGGTATGGAGCTCAGTGTGATGGCCCTGGATTCGGTTTCCCTTTCCTTTGTCCCTCAGAGCCTGGAAATTAAAAAAAAAAATGTTTATTATAACTTGGAAATCTTAGGTTGGAGGTCATCTGTTTGAAAAATAAGGAAACTTGTTTGCCTGAGGTACTTAGCCAAGTGGGAAGAAAATTTGTCGCATGTTTGTGTTGGAGTTCTGAGGTGCACCGAGGTCAAGTCATCAAACGCTGATCATCCTCTCAGGCTGGGAATGAGGAGCAGATGAATCCGGCTTAATTCTTGCTTCGGTACCTTTCCTGGGAAGCTCTCCCTGTCCTTCCGGATTCTGGTTTGCCTGTGACAGTTACAGTTAGGCAGTAGTCTGCTGGAATGTGCTTTGTAGACCCGGCTTACCCACAAGATTTATACAGTGGATCCTCTGGAGAAAACTGGGGGATCTTAGCCTACATATCTTTGCTTTTGGCCGATGTCAGATTGAAAGACTTGGCTTGATTGTTAAACAATGAACGTGCTGTCACTTTTCAACTTTCCTTGTTCAAGCTTTTAACAGACGTTAGGCACAGCAGTCATACTAAGTTTTAGTAATTTGGTCTCCTACATTTTCAACATCTTACAGAGCTCTAATCAAGTGGTAGAGCATTTGCCTAGCATATGTAGAGTTATGGGTTCTATCACCAGCACTGCCAAACATTTTCTGAGTAATTAGAATGTTTGCTATCTTTATAAACTGTAATCTCAAAGAAGGGGCTGAATTGAAAGAGTCTGGTATCTGTTCAGTGTACTTTTCTTGCAGAAATTTCCTTATGTGATGGGGAGGGTCTTTTACAGTTGGTAGCTCTGAGTTCCTGTGAGTGTGATAAAGGCGAGAATGGCCCTAGAAGTCCTTTTACTCACAGGTGGAAGCAATGTTTCAGTTCAGCTGGTGTGGACGGTCCTGGATTGATGTTGGACTCTGGCCTTGTTGTGGCCTTTTCTCTAGCCTAGAACTTCAATGATTTGCATCAAAGCAATAAAAATAAAGATTACCAGACCTAGAGTGGAAAGCTCAGTCACTGGGGAAGGGGCTGCATGTTTTCATTTTTAATCCTTTATTAACTCCAGACCAATGGTATGTGATGCACAAATGTTCAACCACCAAACTTTTGATGACTAAACTCAACCAGTCTAAACTTGGTTACTTTTTGCATTTGGTTCTTCTGTTGATGTCAAGATACCATGAAGTAGACTGAGGACAGTTGAAATAAATTCACTTTTCTTGTGCTGAGGGTTGAGTCCAGAGCCTCATCTGCCACTGAGCTACAATTCCATAAAGTTTACTTTTAAAACCTCATAGTCTTTAGTTTTATTTGTTGAGGAAATTAAACCATAGTTTGCTCTTGTTGAAAGAGCTTGGCTGGCGTAGTTGTAAGAAAATACCGATCATTTACTGTTTCCTGTGGAGGAAGCTCAGTTAATTTGAGATTAAAGACAGTTTCTACAGCCTCTGTGACAGTCTCTAAGCAGTTTTTTCAAATGAAGATTTTAGTGTTAAAGAGTCCAACTGAAGAATAAATTGGTCACTCTTTTTAAATGGCGAGAGATGACAAGATATATATGGGGGGGTGGTAGGGTGGGTGGGGCTATGGGAAAAAAATGAGAATTAAGTTGTGTCTTATACTGGTACAAATCCCCATTATGGAGTGCAATCATGATGTGTATATTTAATGTACCAATAAAGATAATTAAAAAAAAAAAAAAAAAGATAAGCAAGTTGCTTGAAGTTGAACTGCGTGGGGTGTTTTTGTTTAGGACAAAGAATGCTAAGCACAAGTTAAAGTTTTCGTGATTACTCACGGCCATGGTTCCCAGCATCAGTGGTTTCATTGTGGGAACACAATGGTGCACATAAGGTGTGGAGCTTGAGTACTGGCCTCGAAAGGGACCCTTTGGAGATGGGAACCCCTGATCCCACTCCCCTGGAAAATGTGGGTACTCCTGAAATTGGTGTGTTATTTCAGAGGTTCGATGGTTTCCTTAAGCACATCCTTGGATTTGTTCTAGTTAAGTGCTTTACATTGTGGTGACTCCTTTTTATGATTTCTCTCTGATCCTTTTACTGTCCCTTGGAACCACGTAAAATTCCTGTCTGGAATTTTCTGTTTATTAGCTTATTCGCTGTTACTAGCTTGATAATCAGATAAATAGCTTGTTCGGGTTTTTTTTTACTTGGTGTGCCCTGGTTCCAAGTACCTGCACGTTTTCCTCGGAGGAGCCATTGCTGGTTTCTGGATGTAGCCTCTCCGCTTTGGCTCTTCTTGCTTGGCCTGGTTCAGGCCTTAAACTGTGAATGTGTCTGATCCTTGATGTTGTAAGCATTCAGATGCTTACCCAGGACCTCGTAATGGACTCCTCTTTAATTAAACCAATGAAATGTTGGTTTGTAAATAGACCACCAATCTGTTGATCTATGGGAAAGATAAGTAAACTTCTGTGAAGGACCTGCTAACCAGTATTTTAGGCTCTGCTTTAGTTTGTCTACAGTGGAGAAAAGCAGCCTTGGACAAAAGACAAATTAGGAAATGTGGTGTTGCAGTGAAATTTTGGGTTATTAAAATTTGAATTTTGTGCATTTTTCTGTGTCATGCAGTGTTCCTCGAAACTGCCCTCCCAGTCACTGGAGTGTGCAGAAACCTTTCTGAACTGGGAGCGGAACAGTGACTAATCATCTCTTTCTGCCGGTGGCTGAGTTCCTTTTCTCAGAGGAACCTGGAAAAACAAGTTGAAATTAGAAGTTTGAGTAAGCGGAAGGGAATTGGCTAGTTTGAGGTCTGTGATTCCCTTACTTCTAAAAAAGATATGAAGTGGCTTTATTGTGAGTCAACAATAGTTTCCATAAAATAGAAGTGTTCTGGGGCTGTGCTGCTTGATTCTTGGGTTGCTGGGTCCCTTTTGAGGATAACGCGCATCACACGGGACTGTTCCTATCTGGTGAAGCGCCATTTGTGTAGAGACTGAGATTCCACACAGAAAGGTAATGGCCAGTAGGGCGCGTGTGGCATACCAGTCAGAAGTCAGTGCCTGCTCTTGAGGACTCGCCCTCGTGCCCGTGTGCAAAGATACCAAGACATTCTTCAGCTTTGCCTGTTGTGTGCTCTGCCAGGCAATGTGACAGTCACCGAGTTTCCGCCACTTTGCCAGGAAACCATGTTTTAGTGTCCAGGTTAACAGACCTCTGATTGTCCTCAGATTCCACCTTTGATGGCTACTGCTGATAAGATCTTCATGGCCTTAATCTTCTGGATAACTCTTTGCAATCTCAGAGCCATTCAGGAGGGCGGCACATGACCCGGGCACTGGGCGGAGGTGTGCCCGCCTGCTTGGGAACTGGGGTCTGTTGGCACATTTTTGTACAAGCTGCTGACCTCTTAACAATTCAGTGCACTTGTCTTTAAAAGTAGGAATACAAGGTTGCATGTTTTTATCTCTAAGTTCTCTACAATTACTATTTCATCATTTTTTTTTTTTTTGGTGGGAAAATTTCCTGAAGACAGAATCCACATTTAGAGGTACCTTTCAGTTTCAGCCTCAGAGTATTATCCGAACCTTGCTGCTAGGTGTTGAGACCATTGTAATGTTTTCATGATCATAATAACGAGACTCATGCAGTTGTGTTGAAATGTTTGTTTTCATATACAGTTCAGATGATATGTAAATGTAGTTTTTGTTAGGAATGCGATCTTGGTCTTCCTGTGTGCATCATTGGGAGTCACTCTTGCTCTTTTTTAACAGTCTTTTAAATTTTTGGTAACTTAACATTGTTAGTGATAACTGATAGATTTTGACAACCGGCTATAATCAAGGAACAAAGTTCCTCACAAACAGCTGCATTTCAATCTGTGCACAGAGTAATTGTCATTAGCTGCTTGAGTCTGGTTTCTGCACAAGCTGCTCTGTGTATCCTGTATGAGAACATCTGGTTTGAGCATTTAAAAATCCTTTAAATTACCCTGTAGATACTTGGCGTTTACGGGCTTATTTCGCCGAGGGTGGAGTGATGGATGTGGGGTTCTTCCACATCCCTGCCCTTGCCTGGCTTCTTTCAGGAACTTTCCAGTTGACACTGGGCTTTTCTAAAATACCATTCTTTAACTCTTCGTGTGATCTGAAGGTAGATGTGTGTGTGTGTGTGTGTGTATGTGTGTGTGTGTGTGTGTATACGCACGCATGCACACGTGTGTATGTGCCTGCATGTGTATGTTACTTTTCATAACTTGGAACCTAGTTAAGATACCTCAATATAAGATGAAAGATGAACCTCTGATTTCAGTAAAATGCTTTGGAAAATGAACCTCAATTTTCTATATTCTGAAGAGTTTAGCCTTAGTTTTTCCTGGTAAATTGTTGAAGTGGAAAAGAGGAATAGGACTAGAGGACAGGTAGGCTTTGTCTTAGTGGGAGGAAGCACGGTTAAGAGCGTTTCTGAAATAATTTTGGGCCGTGGAAGAGATGATCTCATATGTTACACAGCCTGCCGTGGTTGGAGGAAATGGCCTATTGGCTACCTCTGGAAGATGCCTTTGAGGAATTTGAAATCTTTCTATTCTTTTTTGAGACAAGGTCTTGCTCTAGTAGTTCAGGCTGGCCTTGAGCTCAGCTTTGAACCCACAGTAATCCTCCTGCCTCTGCCTCCCAAGTGCTGGGATTACAGGCGTGCGTATTGTGGTTTGTGGTTCTGATTGCTGGTGGGTGTGAGTCACCATGCCCGGCTTTGTTGTATGTGATTACCTGGGATCAAACCTGGGCCCTTGCACTTGCAAGGCAGGTGCAGGAACCACTGAGCTAAATCCCTGGCCCAATCTTTTTTTTCTTTACAGCAGTTTAAAATCTAGTTTTCTTGTCTGGATTCTATTATTGCATGTATTTTAAGTGACTTTTTACTGATAATCACTGTTCCTTTTTTTTTTTTTTTTTTTTGAGACAGAGTCTTGCTTTGTAGTTCAGGCTGGCCCTAAACTCACTGTGGTGCACAGGCTAGCCTTTAACTCACAAAAATCTTTCTGCCTCTGCCTACTGAGTGCTGGGATTATAGGTGTGAGTCATCACATCCAGCATTGTGATATGTGGTTACCGGGATTGAACTTGGGACCTTGGGCATGCTGGGCAGACGCCAGAACCACTGAGCTAAATCCCTGGTCCTTTCATTCACTGTTCTTATGTCTTAAAAATGTTGACCTTTGAAGTTCATAATGACTTGATCAAGCAAAATGAGTGATCATGGCATTATCTTTCCTTTTGTTTTCCCTCTCATGCTGGAGATGGAACTGAGGCCTTGTCCGTGCTGGGCTATTGCTCTGCCACTGAGCTGTATCCCTAGTTCTTTGTATTTTATTTTGGCACAGGGTCTTGCTAAGTTTTGACTATGATCAGACTATGATCCTGCCTCAGCCTCTGGGTAGCTGGAATTGCAGGCATTTGCCACTGGACCTGTCTCCACCCAATAATTTTCTAAAGCAAGCTTTCATATGCCATCTATTAATAGGTACTCTTTGTGGGCTGTTGTTTTGCTTCAGGCAAAGTTATGAACCCCAGGTCTCCTATACAGTGAGGAGTAGGAAAGAAATGTCTTCAAGTTTATATATTTATTTTCTTAAGTTATAATTTTTATTTTTAATTCTAAGAAGTATAAAAGTTATAGCACTTTGTATGATTGTAAAAAATTTAGTTGATACCTAATCTCAGATGGCATTATTTTTTCTTGAAAATCCTTACATACTCGTTTCCTTTGAAAGATTAACAATGGCTTCAGTTGTAAACCTTTCCTTTTTAAATGGAGCCTCACCATGCAGTCCAACTACCTTGACACTTGCTGTGTAACTTGCTATGCAAGTCCTGAACTTGGCCCTCCAGCCCCAGCTCCCCGAGTGCTGAGAGTATGGCATGTTGAGCACATCTGGCGAGCTCTACTTCGTACATGTAGTGCAGGATCCCGATAAAGAAATGAAAATCATATTGAAAGTTATAAGGAAAAACAAAGGAATGGTTTCTGTCTGGAACACTTCGGTCCCATTTTCCAAGAACTCTTTTATGTTGTACAAATTTAGTATGAGTAATAAGGAATTGGTGTGTGTATTCTCTTCATTTTGTGTGTGCATGATCTACATTGTTTTAATTTTGGCTCCCAAGAGTATCCCCCTAACCCTTTATTGCTGGACTTGGAATCCAAGGTCTTAGGCGACCTGGATCATTTTGTACCTGAACTCCCTACCCAGACTCATCTGCTTATTTTTTTTCTTAATATGTTTTGGGCATCTTTTCACACCTGACAGGCACATAGATCTAACAAGGGAATTTGGAGTAGAGGAGAATGGAGGGAGAAGCTCCAGTTGGCAAACAGGGTGACTGCTCTATAAGACGGTGAATTCAGAAGGTAAAAAAATAAATTCCAGGAGCCAGGTGTGGTGTGTACACCTTCTGGAGGCGGGAGCAGGAGGGTTGCAGGATGCAGCCTGGGTATACAGTGCTACCCTGTCTCGTGCACATTCCCGTCGTTTCCCTCCATCCCTCCCCAATACCCATGATGGAGATGTTTGTCATAGCTGCTCTTACTCAGTTGGATCCAAAGTTAGAGATCTAGAGGGAGTTTAATAGATCGTCTTGGATCTTAGAGCTCATAAATGACCACTGGGTTATTGATAAATTGGCAAGACAGAGCTGCCGGTGGTTCATTCAGATCCACTTAGATGTGTGTGTTCTTCAGAGTCCTCAGAACTACTTTGTTTGCCTTTTAAAATCTGAGATCAAAAATGAATTTGTAGTGAACTAGCCAGGTGTGGTAACTAGGCTGACAGGAGAATCACAGGTTCAGGCCCAACCAAGGCAGTTTAGTGACTGAGAGAGACCCTATCTCAGAAAAATAGTTAAATCTCCAGTATTGAAAAAAATGTAGAGCGATCTAAAGTGTTATTAGTACTGTTTACAGGAGTAAATACTATAGTTGTGATTACCTGATGAGTTAAATTTTCCTTTGGAAGAAGTGTTTATTATTAATATTTACTCTTCAGTCAAGTATTTGTAAGTGTGGTATCTTTTCAAAGGTCTTGTAGTAGCTTGGGCAGTATTTTCTTTAGATTTTGATGTATGACATAACACATTTTTAAAAACTGTATTTATTTTAAACTATTGTTTTGCTTGAAATATTTAAGTGAGGCTGGAAGTTTAAGACAGCTATTTGTCAAAATGATTTTTTTTTAACCCTAGCTGTAACCTTTTAATTAAAATGAGAAATTTTGGTTTAAATTACACTAGTATTTTTAGATTCAGCATGAATCAGATAATGTTGCCAATTTGAAAATTTCATATCTTAGGTCATTAACTTTTGTTTTAAAAACTGAGGTTAAACACTAGACAGATTCAAGGGCTTAGGTCTTACTATGTGCCTTTGGGTACTTGAAGGGTTATGTAGTTATTTAGTTGACAGGTGATCTAGTAAGAAAATGTAGGGTCTCCTTTTTGGGTGGATGATATTCTGTGATCAGTAGCTCATAAATCCAATTATGAGGTATATCTTGTGTAGAATATCTAAATAGTGTTCCATCTATGTGACCTTTGCTGGAAAATAAAAGAGTAGTTAAAATATTCAGGTTTATGTAGGACTACCTGCTGCCTGAAAGTACAGATCACTAGTTTCTGAAAATACACTTAGCAACTAGGAATACAATTATGTATTAGATTTTAACTGACAGAACGGAGAGACACTAATAAAATTGAAACTACTAGAAGTTATTCCAGTTAAAGGTCAATTAGATAGTAAAGTGAAAGCATCTATAATGAAGTAAAGCTGGGTGAGGGTGGAACACAGTTTATGTACAGAAACTCAGTCATTTCTCCACGAGGTCATTTTAATACACAGCATTGCATTAGGTAACAGAGGAAGTGTGGAAAGGGTTTTACTTGGGTACCTCCTGTGGCTTTGAGCTGAGCTCCATGGTGCCATAGGAGGATTCTGGGAGTGAGATATATAACAGTGAAAACATGGTGCATACAGTGATACTTTGAGGAAGAAACCAGCCTTTTTACATATGAACCATAAGACAGTTAAAATCACTTGGGTGTAATCTTTATTATACCTGCAGAGTTTATGGCCTGATCAATGGTGCCTATTCCACCAGAGTATTAGATTGTTTAATCAAATTAGCCCCTTTCCTAGGGAATAGAATTGAGTAAACATCCCCGTATTCTTTTTTTTTTTCTTTTTTTTGAGACAGAGTCTTGCTTTTATAGTTCAGGCTAGTTCTGAGCTCACTATGTAGCCCAGCCGAGCCTTGAACTCACAGCAGTCCTCCTGCCTCTGCCTCCCGAGTGCTGGGATTACAGGCGTGAGCCACCACAGTGGGCAGTGTGGTATATGTTACCGGGGATTGAACTCAGGACCTTGTGCTTATAAGGCAGACACTAGAACCACTGAGATTAATCCCCCCCACCCCCGCCATTCTTAATCATTTTAGACAGTTCCTTTTCCCTTTGTCCCTGGAATTTTTTCTCACTCTTTCTTAGAATCATACAGCAGTTGTGCCTAACTACGGCCACACCCAGGTCACTCAAATTACTGAGCCACCTCAACTAGCGGCTGCTTGTAATTTTATTGCACGCTGGCTTCTCTCCATTTCAGTCTGAGGAGACTGAACTTGCAAGGTTTTGAGGTACCTTACTGTCTCACACATGCACAATAACAGTGAGTATCCTGGCAACTTTTACCAGTTGCCCACTGAAGCTGCTTGTCTAGCCCCGTGTCTGTCATCTCCCCAGTGGACAGGACCTCCTGTTGTGCAGCATTCCAGGCCTTGTTGATGTGTTTCTGGGACCTGACTTGATGAAATGGTCATCGCCTTAGTTTGTTAGCTAATGCACTGTGTCCTAGTTCATGTGGCAGCGAGGACTGAAGAGTGCATGTAAACTGCATGGTGTGGCCATTGCATAAGATGTGCTCGCTGTGTTTCCTGAGGAGACGGTGCCTTGAGCTCAGCTGTCTTGGTTCCTCTCCTAACAGCAGATGGAGACGACAGGGGCTCCATACTAAATGATCCACCTGGGGTCTTCCAGCCTACTCTCCTTACTTGACCCTTCCAGGCAGCCATCATAATCCAGCTTCCCAGGGAGTCTCATTTTTTTTTTCTGGGCAAAGTCCTAAATGCCTACTAACAAGTACTTTCATCTACCTGACTGTTATGCTTCTCTGTCTGTCTTTCTCTTAAAGCTATTTTTGTTTTTCATGATAAACAGATACTTTGAGGCAGATTTGGCGAAACCCAGACAGAATATCAGGACGAGCCATGTCGAGGCTTAGATCCAGATTACTGGGGCCATTGGTTGTTCTTTTGACTGGCAGCTGGCCCTTTTGAGTGACTTTTTATTACTTAACTTGATTAAAAACTCTATCCTAGAGATGAATCTTTACCGGTAAAACATATAGAGGCTTCATAAGGTCAGGAGTTGGTTATTGACAAACACTCCTTTGACCAAAACTTGAGTCATGCTCCTCTAAGTCCTGCTGAACTAGTCACAGCTGTGGGCTTTCCACTGTCCATCCTTGCTGGGACCAGTTTGAACAAGAATTCTGTGAAGTCACTGTAGGGGAAATCTTTTGCCTTGTTTGGAGTCTGTGCACCTTCCTATTTGTCATTTTTGACTTGCTTTCAAACAGTAATTCTGTCAGTCAGTTTAGCCAAAGACCCCTTAACCTAGAAGTTTCCTTACTAATCGTCCACTGATCTTCTCTGACCTTGCTTATTAATCCCCTCTTGTCTATGATGGAGTCTCCATTGACTTCATCTTACTTTCTGTTACAGTTGTGAGTGGACGTCCCCCTAAAGCCTCAGTGGTTCAGAGGTGGCTGGACCTAGGGTGTGACTGATGGTGCCATAGGAGGATTAGGGTGCTGGGAGTAGGGATGTTTGATTACTACACCAGCCCACTGACTGCCTTGGTACTGTCCTAATCCGGGCAGCATAGGTACAATATAAAAGGGGCAGATAAAACGCTTTCTTGCTTGCTTTGCCATCTTCTGCTTAGCCTGAACTGTTTCCTCTATGATGCCCCTCCCCCTTGCCACCTTGCCTTGGAGCCAGCCAATTATGGACTGAAACCTCTACCAACTGAACTAAACTTGTTGATGTTGGGTATTTTGTCTCTACAATGTGTGAAGTAACTAAGACATTTCCCCACCGTAAGGCCCTCTTTGTGGTCCTTGTGCCTAATTCTTTGGTTTCATTTTGAATGCAAATCTACTTTATCATTTTAGTGTGTCACAAACTTTTCTAGTAACATTGAAAAGCAAGGTCAAGAAGTTCCACTGCTGGGCATGGTTGCACATACCTGTAATGTCAGAGCTCTGGGAAGCTGAGGCAGGACTGTGAATTTGACACCATCCTGGGCTGTAATGAGTTCAGGACTAGCTTGGATTGAATATTGAGATCCTGTCTCAAAAAGAAAAAACAAAATTCTAAAAAAAGGACATTTGTTGTGGTTTAGATCTGTACTACCCCTAAAGTCTCTTGTTTACAGAGGTGAGACTTTTGGAAAGTGGCTGTACATAAGGGTGATGCATTTATTATTGGATTTTAATCCATTGGTAAGTTCATATATTATCAGTAGATGTGGTCTATTTGGAGGGGATATAACCTAGAAGGGTGTATTCTTGTTCCTCACCCCTTTGTCTTGTGGTTCTCTTGTGTCCTGTCTGCTTCCTGGTGCCATGGGTTAAGGAGCTTTCTTTGCCAAGGCCTCTGCTATGCCATTTCTGCCCTGGAGCCACCTGGCCATTGACTAAACCCTCAGAAACCACAAGCCAAGAAATCTCTCCTTTTACAATTGTGACTGTTGGGTGTTTTGAGTGTTGGGAATGTTCACATAGCATCAACCTGTCCTGTGGTACAGAGTATAAAGGCTTGAAGTTGGGATGGTGCGTGGTGTTCTGTGGCTTTGAGCTGAGCTCCAGAGAAGAGGTTGAGGATGGAAAGGAGGGTGTTGAAAGGGAAGAGAAAAGGCCTTACCCAACTAGGTAAGCTAGTCTTGGGGCTTCCCAGCACAGATATCCTGAGCTTCTCCCTGGGCAGTTTGCACTTCAGCCTGTGTGCACTTAAACAGGTTTGTAGAATGGGAAGGGTTTAAAGAAATCAGTGGGCAATTGCTGTTTTCTGGTGCTGTCTGTGTCCCGCGGACTGGGACACTTTCAGGGTACTTGGTGGAGGTCCTAGGGGCTGGGAAGTCTGAGGTTGAGGGGCGTCTGTCTTGTTTTGCCTTGACAGGGCAGAACTGGCAGAACTTGATTTTCTTGCTGACCTACCCTAGAGGTAGCATTAGTTCAGTGGTCAGCCTCACCTCTGTCTTACAGAATCATGTGATAGCTATTGTCGTGAATTAGCAGAGCTGAATACCTTTTGCTTTTGCCCCTTTTCTCTCCCTCTGGCCAGAAGCTCCCTGAGGCCATGGATGGTGCCCCCCCCCCAGTGCCTTCTGGTACATTAGATACTCATGTCCTTTGTGGGATGGATTATAGACTGTCCCATCTTCTTGCTGGTTTCTGTGGAGTGTGGTGAGTAGTAGTACCCTGAATTGATCATTACCCGATCTCACTGCTGTGTAGACAGTTCTGCAGAGGTAATAACGTGGAGGTACTCTTCTGGCTTCTCACACTGGCTTTTAGTGGACCGATGTGTGCAACATACTGCCTCGGTGTTGTGTAAAAGGCAGTAACGCGGACTTTGATTTTCTGATACAGTAAGTAGCCCTGGGTGAGATAAATCAGCCTGATGTCAAGACTTAAGTACATGAGAGCTGCAGTGGAGGAAACTCTGCCGAGAGCCCCCCTTGGCCGTGCTGGATTCCCTTCCTGGAGGAGCCAAGTACAGCTTCTCAACCTTCATTACTCAGAATCATCAGGGCGATAAAAGTGGGATTCATTAGGAGGAAAATACTGTTTTTACTTTGTTACTTGCATGGCTTTGCTTGAGAGAGTATTTCCGTGTGTCTGGGAGCATCATTCTATTTTGGCCCGCGCTTGCAGTTTTCATTTGATGACTGCTGATGTGCTTTCTCTGGGAGTTTTGTTTGAAAGCCGAGAGGAAGGCATTTTGATTCAGAATAATTCTTGAGTTGTACAGGCAAATGTAAGTTGTGTGAATCAGTGAAGATGTAGCCAGCCTCGTTCCCTTGCGTCTGGCTGGGAGAGCTCTGGGCTTTCCATCTCCCCTCATAGTTTCACACCTGCTCATGGCCCTGAAAACTTGGGATCTGTTACTTTAGGGATTTCCTCTTCAAATACTAAGTTCTGTTTTTAGTGTTTCTTATAAAAAGCTCTTTGTAAGAGCGCCTCTGAGGAGCTAAAGCATGGCTGGGAGTAGGTGATGATGATTTGTCTCATCCTTTCCTCCTGTACCCCTGGGTGGGTCCTGGGGAGCAAGGGTGCCTTCTCTAGAAGGTTGGAGGAGAGTTTGGCTGTCATGTCAGAAGCTGGCACTGTTGTCACGCACAGGGCAGGGAAGAACGCTGGTGAGGCAAGGGATGGCTCTCAAGTGCCCTCCATGGAAGTGCCCGACCAAAGTGGTCACGTGGTAGTTTGCTGAGTGTTGGTCATGAGTGGGTGTGGCTCTGGGGAAAGGGGGTGGGTGGATTTGGGACTGTGACTTTGCCTCCTACCATTCAACCCCAGCCGGAGTGTTTCCTGAAGGATGAACTCCTGGCTAGGCTTCTTCCTTATAAATTTGAGTGGTTTTGGAAGAATGAATTGGTTCACAGAAGTCCACATCTAAACTGGGTGAGTTTCTCAGGTAGAAAATATTGCACACGTAGATTAGGGACTCAGATTCTTAAGTGAAAAGGGCTTTCTGGTACTGTAGGGAGAGCAGTCTGTTGATGTTGATGTGCTTATGAGATAGAAGTAAAGATGTGTGTCACTGAAAAGGAGTGAAAACCCCTAGCAGCAGTTAGACCTAGGGGGCCTATGTACTTGTGCAGCACAGGAGGAGGAAGGAAAAGGAGATTTGGGCTTAGGGAGGTGAGTTGTGGAAAGATGACGAGGAGATGCGTGTGATAAACTAATGGTAGTTACAGGTTATTAAGGCATAAACACTTTGGGGACCTTTGCTGCTGGAAATTTCCTTTATGGAAGGGAAATTTATTCCCTGGAAGGAGGCAGGGACCCCTTCTAAGCTGCTGCTTCTCAGTTGCCTTTAATGCAGAATGACCTCTAGAGCAGACTTTTGATCCGCTCTTCTGCGAGGCGGCTGCTTTTGCTCTTTTACAGGTCACTCAGTGGAGCTTTGGGTTTTTAATTACTGTCTTGTTCCGGCACAGTGGTTCTCTGTACCTTTCTCCACACTTCCTCTGTGCCACACTTTATCAGAAAGACTGTGTTGTGGATAGTGATTCCCAGTAAGGAGAAGGCCAGCGGGGTACCTGTCTGAGCCCGCAGGTACCTGTCTGAGCCAGTGGACGGGTGGGGTGGGCTGCCTTCCTTCTTCTGATGGGAGGAATGTTTGTTTCTTCATTGAGTGTCGTTGGTGTGGCTCTGCAGAAGTCAGGGTGATCATCTTACTGTGGAAAAACGTGGGCTTAAGGGTTTTTCCTGCATGAATTAACCACGTTCTTGCCCTGAAAAAGTTCAGTTAGCGGCTGCTCAGCCTCGGCCCGCTGTCCTGTTCTCAAGTGGTGGGTAGTGGGAGAGGCCTGTTACCACAGCCAGCTGGATCAAGTGGGCCAGGTGGCCTGGATATTTACAAACAGGTTCCTTCCCATCTTCTCTGTCCTAGGGAGCCAGTCTAGGGGTGCTCTACCACTGAGGTACATCCCTAGCCCTTTTTATTATTTGTCATTAAAGTTTGAGGCATGGTCACCCTAAGATCCCAGTGCAATCATGATGTGTATATGTAATGTACCAATAAAGATTTCAATTAAAAAAAAAAAAAAAGGAAACCCAGGCTGGACTTGAACTCGTGTCCCTTCCCCTCCCGCAGTTTGGATTACAGATGTGTGCCATTGTGTTGCCTTGATGTGATTTCTTTGGTCTGGTCAGAGAGGAGTTGGGGTAGAAAAAGGAATGGCAGCAGATGTGGGTTCTCCATGGAAGCCCCTCGTGTGCAGTGTGACCTTGGAGAAGTCGCCGTTTAACCTGTTCTGACTTGTTCCCTAAGCAATCACCTGGATCGGAATTGGACGTTGTCGCTGGCCCTTTCCTGCTCCAGCTGTGGACTGCGGAGGGCTCAGAGATGGCTGGAGGAGACACTGGCATTCCTGTTGGCCACAGGTTTTGTTTCTGGAACTTAATTTGTCAGAGGAGCGCAGTGATGCCAGTGCAGAGCAAATACCCAGTGTTGGAGCATACCCGAGCCCCCGCCCCAGTCTGAGTCTGTCTGTAGTGCGCCAGCGGTGTTCATTGCTGTGGATTTTTTTCTGCAGTGCTTGCCGCCTGTCAGCTAAGCTAGACTCCCAGAGTAGTTGTAGTAATAATGTCTCAGGAATATAGAGAGAAACCTGGCACCTTTGGGGACCTGCTGATGCGTGACTTCTCCACTCCTCCCCCTCCTTTTCAAACCTGGTCTGTTAATGTTTGCAACTAATTATGTCTTTGGTCTTTTTACCGTTTGCAATTCAAATGCTACTTCAAGCCGATTGTTTGCTTTTGTTTGCTGCGAATCCTGGGCTGCCATCTGAAGCACAACTTGATGATTGTGTATTATCATCTTGGGTTAAGTGCTGTCTCATTGCTTTGCAGGCTGCCTGCTGTTTCCCCGGGGAGATCATGAAACGAGGTCGCCTTCCCAGCAGCAGTGAGGATTCTGACGACAATGGCAGTAAGTCCTGCTTTGTTGTTCTTGGAACCTACCAGGGTTGGGTCAGTGTAAAAGCATGATTTTTTAATGTAATGCTTTAAATAGCCGAGGCCCTTTGCATATCGGGCAGGTCAGAGAAAGCTGAGGCCTGGAGAAACACATCCCTGTGATACTGCAGCTCTGTAACTGGATCTTTCCGGGAGGGCTGACTGCAGGCAAGCAGGCATTCCTGAGGCTTCCTGTTTGTTAGCGAGGGATGAATAATCCAGTTCCGAGAGTCCCTGGTGTGTCTGTTTTCTTAAACATACTTTACAGCAAACCTGCTCTTTATGAAAAGGGAACTTAATCAAAGCCAGGTAATTATTAACTAGTTCAACTCCAAACTAGGGGAGATGGAGCACCGCCTAGTGGGATGTGGGCGCATGGAGTCTAGGTTCTTCCTGGGCGCGTGTCCGTGCTCCTTTGGTTTTAATGTGACCATATTTCATACTACTGTGTGCATCTCAGTTTTTCAGAGCTTCATATTTTCTCAGTGCATCTGAGAACCAGAAGTTAGTTGGCTTCCAGGCAATCAGAATAAATGGCTAACAATATCTGGGTTGAGGAGCTAACAGACTAGGAAGGAGATTTTGTCCTTAGCACAGGCCCTGAGACTGTTAGCTTACGGATCTTAGAGATTAAACTCAAAAACCTTGAAAGGACAGGTGTAGTATGTGGTGGGGAGGGAGATAGGCCTGCTGCCTTCAAAGAGCTTCCTTTGCCTCAGCCTGGCCCCAAACAGTCACGAGGCAGCTGTGGAGCTGACTTCTGATGTGCTGCAGAAATACACAAACTCAGGGGAGGGTCAGGAAAGTCTGGTGGAGGTGGAGGTCCATAGTTCCTGAAAAATGAAATAGGTTTTAGGCAAATAGGACTGTCTAGTTCCCTGGCTTGTTAAACTGTCAGATTGAGAGCTGCACATTAGATAGTGAGAGTATGTTGCTCTAGGGGCTGTGCTGACAGCCAGGTAACCTGTAGGAGGGGCCAGGAGCCCAAAACAGAGCTATGGGGCGTTTTGGTTGATGCTTTTAGATCTGCATAGAGTGCAGAGGAAAGTAGAATCAAGTGAACAGTGCAAAGGTGAGCAGCGACCCCTGGTTGGTATGAGGAGGTACAGGGTGGGGGGTTCCAGGGCAGGGGAGCAGCTAGTTACAGGCCTGGAAGGCCACCTGTATGGGCCTTTGGGAGCGCTGCCTCCTTCCTGAACTTGAGGCTCTGTAGTTTCACAGCCCTTCTTACTTGTTTTCTCCAGTGTTCGTAGTTTTAGGTAGTATTTCTCTCCCTCAGGCAGAAGCGGGCTTGGTATTCCTCACTGCCCTTCCATGGTGCCTGCCAGTGTCCCCATGAGTTATCAAGTACTCAGCAAATGTTCACTGCTTGCTTGAGTACAGTTTTGTCTTGCAGTAAGCTAAAAAAAGAGCCTTGTCTTTTAGCTTCAGAAGGTCTTAGGAATTATGTCCCTGTACTACTACCGCCCAGTGCAAGTCTAAGCATTCTAGTTTATTTTATGTTTTTGGCATGGAGCAACAGGTTAGTGTTCACTTCACCACCTCAATTCCTCCCAGGGGTGAGATAAGTTATAGAAGTATCATAGTTATTCTTGAGACTCTTCTGTCAAACTTACGGCTTTCCCTTTTCTAGGTTGGCATTGTTCAGTAGGATAGAGGTTTTTAACCTCATACATCTGAGGAAGTGTGTTTTAAAATTTACCTCATTTCAAATAAAAAAAGCTGCGTGTGGCCAGCAGCTACCACTACTTTGGACAGTGCAGTCTTGGACGCCTTGCTAGCCTAGGCTGCAGGCTTTTAGAAGAAAGGCCTTGTCCTAGTCATCAGCTCAGGCTGCTACAACAAAACACCGAAGACTGGGTGGGTGGTTTAAACAATAGCATTTTTCTTGGTGTTGGAGGCAGAAAATCCAAGATGATAGTGTCGGCAGGTTTGGTTTCTTCTGAGGCCTCTGTTCAATTGTCAGATGAGCTTTTCCTCACCATGTTCTCCCGTGGTCTTTCCTTTCTTCATGTAAATACATTTCCTCTAACGACACTGGTCAGGTTAGACAAGAGTCACCCTAACAGTAACCCTAGTCAGGTTGGACAATAGTCACCCTTTTTAGTTAAATCATGGGCTTTAGATCCCTGCATCCAAGCATAGCCACTTTTGGAAGTACTAGGACTCAGGTGTCAAGATGGGGATTTTACTTGGAGGGTGGGTGTCGTAGTTCCACACAGCAGATCTTGAAGACCAGCGTTTCACTTTAAAATGTCCTCTCATCTTGAACTGTGGTCAGAGAGGAAAGAGGAAAATAGTCCAAAGTGCTCATCAGAGGTGTGTCCATCAAAAGTAACCTTTGGTGATGGGCCACTTTCTTCTAAAACATTTGTGTTTTTCCAGCCCTCCTGAAGAGCTGTGGGCTGGGCACCGAGGTACATGTTTCTAGGACACTGGAGGGTTAACCTAGATGGCTGCCCAGACTCACTTCTGTCTAACATCTAGGCTTGATATGAGGGATCAGGAAACGATAGTTGCTTGTAGAAGGTAGGTTGTGCTTTTGTTAACCAGTTGGTTCAATATAAAACATATGTTGATGCTTTATGCCTGTGTGGCCTGTCCAGGCTCTGTGATTTGATAATTACGGTGGATGATGATAGTGGTAAACAAAACAGCTTCTATTAAGAATTCCTGGGATGTCAGGGCTTATAAAACTATGTACATATTCATGCCATGGAACACATCCTGCTCTCTCTCCCCCGGGGCAGCTGGTTCAGAGAGTGGGCCTTTGTCACCCAGCTACTATACTTGCCCTGGGCCGGTCCTTTGTGTGCATGTGGTGGTGGTGGCCCCAGGAGGGGAGGGTATGCGCCTTTTCCCCATAGTAGGGTCCATGAAGGAACCCTTACCTGATGCAGCTCTTGGGTACCGTACTCCTCAGTTGGGCCCGTGTGTGTGCTGAGTCTTGCTCATGAGAAGGCTGGTTTGTGCAGTGGCTGGGTTCCAGCTTCTCCAGCCTGCGGCCTGGCAGAATTTTGGCAGAGGTTCCAGCTCAGAGTGCAGCGTGTCCAAGTGGAGGAGAGGCAGCTGCCGACCTCAGCAAGGGGCCACGAGACCAGCGGTTGTCACGGCTGCGCAGTGTGGGCCCCACATCTGGAGCCCAAGGCTGTCTCTTACCTGGCCCAGGAAAGACCAGTGTGCGGCATTTACAGTTGGGTATGGAGTGGCATTTCTGTGCCAGGTGCGGGTCCTTGTCCAATGGCAGTCAGGGTTGTCATTCTTTCTCTGGAAGCCCCCAGACCTGTCGCTGCACTAGAAGGAGTAGCTCGTGGTGGGAGGTTGCAGGCAGCCTTGGTAACTGCCGAGCTTCTAGGGCTGGGTGACCCAGCCAAAAATTGAAGTTACACATTGTGCTAGGGTGTGGCCCACAGGAAGCCTTTAATTTCCTGCCTCACAGCCCAGGATGCTCTATCCTTAGGGTTTGGGTGATGTTGGAAAGGGCCCACCAGCTACTTTGATGATTTCAAAAGCTGAAGATTCTATCTTCTGCAGAAACTAGTAAAAGCATCAAGTGTTTGACAGGAGTTATATATTATTACTGGTTGTCAATTAATAGTTCCAGTCTGTATCTTTATATATTGTTTCCTACAAAAATGAGACAAGAATTCAGTACTATATAATTGTATTCTTACCTGGCACTTTATTTTCTCCTTTTCAGGAACATTTAGTAGTCTTCTGTTAGTGTGTATGATAGCCAAATGTAGTGTTTTTGTTTATTTCATTTATTTATTTATTTTTGGTATCCGGGCTTCACACAGGCTGGGAAGTGCTCTGTCACTGAGCTACATCTTCACCCCTTTTTAATTTTTCCTTTTGAGACAGGCTGTCATTATGTCGACCATGCCAGCCTCAAACTTGGCAGGAGCTATGATTATAGGTATAGTCCATGACACCAGGCAGTTTTGTTTTTAAATTGCAGAGAGAAGTTGGATCTTTTTCCTTTCAAAAAGAATGATAGAAGTGTGCTGATTAGAAAGTTGCCTCTGAAGTTGTGAAGCAGGGGTCACTGTGCCCAAGTTCCTCATGTCAGGACTTGGTTGGCCTGAAGATCTTGAGCTTGGCACTGGGGGTTCCAGGTTCCCACCCAGACACTGCAGAAGTGTCCCCTGCAGACACTTCTGTCTTCCCTTTGTCAGCTGGGCTGTCCTCTTCGTCACTGGTGACAAGGACAGGGTGGAGAAGAGCCGATTGCAGTTCAGACTTGCTGATTTGCCTTTTGGTGGTATCAGCATGTGGATGAAAGACAGACATGCTTTGCTGCACAGAGTGAACTCCTGCTTTTCCTAGGCTCTCTGGCCTTATTTGTAAAGAGAGACCAGCATTCTTGGTGGAGAGAGCCTGCTTTCTCCTTAGGCTCCTTTAGATCTCCTGCATTTCATGGATTTCCTCCTGTGTTTTGAAAGCAACCTTCTTTTTACACTTGATTATCTGGGCTTGGCTGTCTTCTCCCTTGGTCTCATTTGCATAAAAGGAACCTCTCCTTCCAGTTCCGTTCTTTCTGTTTGACTGTGTGTAGTTTTTTTTCCTTTTCTGCCATCATTTATATCTTTGATCCCAAGGAGTTTTGCTGGAATTCTTGAAATTTAGGAGTTCTTACTCAAACACTGCAGAATATATATGTTGTACCCTTGCTTTTTGAGGTAGCTAGATGGCTGGGCTGGTTTTCTTCAGGCGTGTCTTGCAGCAACAAAGCATTGTCTTGGCTAAGGGGAGGACCACAAAGTGACCTCCTGTTCAGATGAGTCTCCTGTGGACTTTGGACGTGCACCTCAGGAGGGGTGCTGGTGTGACTGTTGAAGGCCCAAGTGTTTACTTGGTAGGTTGAAGTGTTTACTTCAGTAGGTTGAATGTTCCTGGGCTGGTTCTTTGAGTAAAAGTGAGATGCTTTTGTTTTTCAGACGGTGGAAGTGAGTTAGACCCCTGCAGGTATCTGGGCAGGGCTGGAAGAACTCTGGCCTTGGTACAAACTGGTTCTCTCAGACACTTTATCTCAGACACTTGTCTTCCCTCACGCAGTTAAAGGTGATACTAACAACTACTGTACGTTTGCTTAGTTGCAGGTAAGAATTTATGTGGCATTGCTTTACTTGCCACATAAAGCTAGGATAGCCTAGCTTGTAAGTGGTGCGCAGGGTGTGTGTCGGGTGTGCGCACGATGCTGTGTGACAATGTTGGGCGGTGTACTTATATCAAGCCGCTTTGTTATTTAGTGTCTGCAGCACTGTTGGATGCACAGGAGAGTTGCCATTTGCTCAGTAGCAAGATAAGATAGCTGTGACCAGGGAGCCGAGGTTCGTTCAGAGCCTTTCTTGCATGACACAGCCTCGGAAAGATGGCATGGAGGAGCTGCTCCGTGTGGGCATGTTCGGTATGTGTTAGATTTACACTTGAGGTTTTTCCCCTATTGTAGATCTAAGGCAAGACATGAGGCTATTTTTAATATTTCAAAAAGAGCGTTCAAGATGTCTGTGTAAAGAAGGGCTCCGAGTGTTGTGCGTGGGCAGGGTCCGTACTTCCGTGCTGTGATCTATGGGTCTTCTATAACTTTATCTTATCCCTCAGGTTCTATTTTAAAGGGATATTAAAAACAAGGCAAAAGTCCCCCCTCTTTTTCAGTGTTTAATATAGAATTGTTGCTTGAATAGTGTATGTCAAAAAATTTTTTTTTTAAAAAACAGCCTTGCTATTAGTTCAAGCTCAGGCTGGCCGTGAATGCACAGCAGTCCTCCTGCCTCGGCCTCTCCAAGTATTGGGGTGATAGGTACTTACCACTATGTCTGCCTTATGCCAGGAATTTTAAGCCATTTAAATTTGACATCCAGTGAACTTGAATTTAGGTCATAATCTAGTGAATGGCAGTAAAATGACCTTTGACATTTTTAGAGTTCCCAGCTTCTCTCCTGGAAAGCAAAAGCAAAAGAAAACAGAAGTTTTACTTGTCCTTTGTGTTGGTTTGTCATTAAACATTAGTGATCTGGAAATACCAGCGAAGGGCTACACCAACCAGCATGTGCGTAGCACACAGTTTAGACCGTGGCCTGGTGTTGTGCTTTGGTGTAAATCCCAATTTCCGTCCTCCCTGGGTTTGAAATACTGTTATTTCTAGTTTGACTTTCCTCAACTCCCATAATTTTTTTAATTAAAAAAGGAGGCAGTATGTTTTGTTAGGATTCTGGGAGCTTCCTGACCTTTTGGGCCGGAGAGTAGCTGTAGGGAGGGAGGGGTCTGGTGTAATAATGGCTGGACATTCATGCCCGGGACTTTCACAAATGCTTCTGTAGATGGAGGTGTGTCCAAGCCAGAAGTGGCGGCCTCACCCACTTGTCTTTCAGTGTTGCTTTATTTCCTTGACCTCATTTTCTTTGAGCTCAGAAGTGTATGTTCCTGGTGCTTATCTCTTTCATTTCTTTCTATAATTTGTTCATGTTTCAGAAAAGTACTGAGAATTTCTTGTATGCAGCTCACTGACACATAGGCTGTGTACTCGCTGTAAATACTGTGCCTTCCACTACTGGGCACTTATAGAGTAACTGCCTCTGGTGTGAGCAAGACTCAGGGGTGAGTCTTTGGCCCTTGCACAGCCAGGGCCGGCGGCTCCCTCATGACTTCTCTCTTGGTCCAGCAGCAGCCTCTGGGTTTTAGACAGATTGATCACCTGCACAAGGTGAATACAGAGTATTCTCCTTTTCCTCCCTGTTAATGGATGATACTGCAATAGTAATGACTTTTGTGGAGGGATAATTGACATCTAGTGAGCCATACATTTAATGTGCACATTTTGATATGTTTTGACATGTTTATAACCATAATGTGATCAAAATAATCCTTCCCTCCTCCTTTTCCCAACTACTGATCTGCTGTCTGTCACTACAGATTAGTTTGAATTTTCCAAGTATGTATATGACTGGAGTAATACAGCGTGCACCCTTTCATTGATCTGGCGTCTTTGGCTCAGCGTGCTTATTTTAACATAATCCATGTTGTGTGTATCAACAACGCATTCTTTTTTGTTACTGAGTAGTGGTCCATTCTGCAATTGTACCAAATGAGTGTCATTACTCTGGTTGCCTTCGGTGCATACAAAGCTGTGAACTTTTGGGGACCTTGGTAAGTACTTGGGAGGAATCCTGACAGATCAGGGGAGAGGTCATGGAACCTAAGAACGAATGCATGTGTTTCTGCTGTAACTCTGAAATATTTGACTCTTGGAGGCCACCAATCGGTACTTCAGCTGAATTTTTTGAGTACAAAAATGGAGTGATTCTTTGCAAATTTTTAGCTTTGTTCTGTATTTATAACCCTTTATCTGTGGTAACCTAAAGTAAAGGGTCATCCTTTTCTGCCCCAAGGCATCTTTCTCTTTCCCTGAACCGTCTGGGAATCCCACCCAGACGGTGCATGTTCTTCCCTGTCTCTTCTTTCAGCCAGTGGACCATTGGAAGTCGGTCTCCCAGACGAGAGAGTGGACAGTGGCCTCCTGGTGTTAGGAGCCACTTGGCCACCTTTTTCTCCAAGCTTCTCACTTGGTGTCTTCTGCTTTTCCTTTTTTCTGTGATAACCAGTTGCAGAACGTTTGCAATTTGGGCTTAGCCCAGTGTCCCAAGAGTATTTTTCTTGTGTGCAGGAGTAAAGTGCTTCCTGGAGTGCCTGGGGCCACCTGGAGGACACCCAGGCTGCTGATGTGGCAGCAGCCAATTGACTGTGTAGCTGGTCACAGAACAGGTGTGCAAAGGTAGCACTGACTCCCTGCTTGCTGGGGAGGCAAGCTCAGCTGTCCTCTTCAGTCTCGGCTGTCGCAAGTCCAGTGATAGGCGTCGGTGTAGAATCTATTTCACAATCTCATTGAGGTCTCACTGTTGCTTTCATTCTGTCCCGACTCTGAATTCTGCAGAGATGAGACTTCTGTTGGAGGAACAGGTGGTTGTACGGGTTGAACGGCAGCTGCTCCTGCTTTTTGGCTTTTACCTTTGGGTCTGAACTTTGGGGAAATGATGTAGCCAGTGTTGAAGCGTGGGATGCTGATCGTGAAAGGGGGACTCTGCAAGGCCATTTTGAGTCTTTGTCAGTAGTCTGGCACCCACGCAGAGGGCTGACTGTCCATGTGACAGGTTCATGGGAGGCAGGGGAGTGGAGAAAAGGGCTGGAATTGCAGGTACTGGCAAGTTCGGTTGATGAATTGACCCTTGATCAGATATGTCCTGAGTGAAAAGTTTCCTGTAGATTCTGACCTCAAGGAGAAATGGAGGTGAGACTTACTGCAGAAGGGATGGAAGTGGCATCGGTGTGGTGTAAATGTGAAGCTCTGTGTTGGGAGTGCAGATCTGACAGTCTCCCTTGTACTGGGTTGATGGGAATGTGGACGAGGAGGAGGCCCAGCTGGGGGCAGGAAAGAGAATCGCACTAAGGCGGAGAGAGCATTTCCATCAGGACGGAGCCCTCCATGCTGTGCAGAGCCTCAGGCCAGAGCACAGTGCAGCCCTGGTGGCACTCGGGAGACATGAATGCTGTGCAGAGGCACTTTGGTGGCATTCAGGCACCGTGGAAGAAAGTCAGGAAAGAGCCAGTGGCATTTTCACTGGCAACATTAAAGATGTTTGGAGGGTCCCTATTTTAGAAAACGCTAAAGTTTCAGGACCCTTATGAAGTTAGAAAATGTCTTTTAATGTTTTGGGCATGGCCGTAGGATTTAGCACAGTGCTCTTGGCACCTAGAGAGCTTATTGAAAACCCAGTAAGATGTTTTCCAGTTTGTGCGTAATAACATGAGAAGCGCAGGCTCCGTCCACGTGGCGCTCCGCAGGGCTGGCTGCTTGCGTGCTGTCCCTGTGCCCGGCACACCCCATGATTGCTCTGCTTTGGAACAGGAGTGTCCAGAGGAGTGGTGACATTTCAAAGCTCGAGGGTTGGGGAGTGTGGGGTGCTCACTGAGGTGAGCCTTGATGAGTCTAGGAAAGGGCACCCCTGAGAACTCTAAGCAGCGTGCTTTCTAACTGGGTGTGTGTTTCTGCAGGCCTGTCAACCACGTGGTCCCAGAATTCTCGGTCCCAGCACAGGAGAAGTTCCTGCTCCAGACATGAAGATCGGAAGCCCTCGGAGGTACTTCTCATGCCTGGCTCACTGTGCATGTCCTACACCTGTGTGCATGAGTACATGCTCCCACACACACTGCCTGACTGTGTCTGTATGCAGCCCTGGGCGAGTTACTTAACCTCCTGGTGCCCCAATTCACACATCTGTAGGACGAGTAATGCAGGTGTGTGTTCAGGATCTTCGTGAGGAGTAAGTGGGTTAATACGTGTAGACTCATACGTACAAAGCACATGAATAGTTCCTGGCACATAAGAAGTGCTCGGTGAATGTTAGCTATTATTATTAATTATATTCTTTTCTTCCTTTCCTGTTCCATCTTCGCTGGCTCCCAACAACTTTTCTTCTGGCCAGGAGATGAGCGGGTTCAGCTGCTGCCAAGTCACTGCCAGCCTCAAGTTAGTTTTAGCCATGAATTTGTGGCTTATTTGGCAACAACCCAATGTAATTCTGGGAGTTTTGTTTTGGGGATTATGCTTAAGGCTCCCCCCCCTTTCTCAATTTGTTTCCCATCTTATGTTTCCCCCGCTGCCTGCATTTTGTTGTCTATCTTCCTATCTCAGATTGCTTTCAGGTGTATTTCCCTGCTGGCCTTGGTTGGTTAGGGGACCCCCACTGTTTTCTCCGGAAACCTTTGCTGGGCTCTGAGGATTCAAATAAGGCATTTGAGTTTATTGTATTTTTCAAGTGAGCGGATTATGGGAAAGAGCTTTTGGGTGGAACTTTTGGATTTTTTGCTGCTTCCCAATGGGATGACTTTGAAGTTGGCTTTATTTGGTAACAGCAGCGCAGAGTGGCAGGTGTTCGCTGGAGCTGGGCCGTGACAGGGAGGTAGGCCTGGTGGGTGCTGTGTCTATGAGTGGAAGAGGGGGTTGGCTGTGGAGTGACAGCTCCATGAGGATGTGTGTGCTCCTTTGGGATTGCACACAGCTGTCCAGGGCACTGACACGTGAGGGCTGGTGTTGGTAGGAGGTGGCCGCTTCATTATTCCTTGGGTTTATTCCAGGCTCTGGTTCATGTGACCTGCAGCAGCTTGCTTCCTTGCTGCTTCCCGAACCTGAAAGTACCTTTTCTGAAGTACATGCTGTGCTGCTGTTACTTGAGCAAAGGAGTGCAAGGGCCCCTAAGAGTTGTGGGCTGGGCCCAGCTGTCCAGTCCCTGCCCCTAGCAGCAGGGCTGTCGTGCTGGCCTTGTCCCTCTGACCCATGCACATCTCTCTGAGTTCAGTCTACTTGGTACGTAACGGGCCTCATGCTGAATGTTGCCGGGGACTTAGGGGCTGAGTCCGTTTGTGAGGGTCTGTTCTAAAGTCTTGGCCAGCGCCTCCCCTGGTTGTGGAGGGAAGGAGTGGTGGGCTGCCTTTTCTCCTCTCATGGCTTCAGCTTGGTTTCCCACCCTGGGCAAACTCCCTTGTGATTTACTTGTGTGACTTAGTTGGAATATGTTTCCCCGATGTGCTTCCTGATAGACACATGGGTTTAAAGTGCTTTTCTCTGGAGCCAGGTGACACCCTGGGCCGGGCACCTGCATTGAGAACCCAGTGCTAGGTGTACTTTCTGTGTAAGATTCATGGCCGGGCTCTTATTGAGCCCTGGCATTCCAGCGGAGAGCCCAGTTTAGAAAGGCAGCCTGGAGAAGTGGCCTTTTGATTCAGACACTGCCTCAGACTTCATTATGGTGAAGTTTATTAGAGTGATCACCAACCTGAAAAGCCACCAGCAAAAACAAATATGGACCTATTAGCAGGCATATGATGTGAACTGCTCCTAGCAGCACAAGAAAGAGCTCCCTGTCCTGAGAGGAGAGGGCTCTGCATTGTGGCCTGTGTAAACAAGGGCAGCTTACAGATGCAGGCTCACTGCGTGCCAAACACAACTTCGGGCAGTGCGCATGCCAAGGCCCGGCTTCCTTATGGAGCCTTAGCCATGAGCGGGCTGGGACGAGGGGGGCAGCCTCGGCCGTGTCTGCTGTGCGGGTCTGCCCTTGGGATGGGCGCCATGGGCCTGTGCAGCCCCTGGGGAGCAGTAATGGGGACTTCGCCCTTCCGGCTCTTTCCTCTTTATTTTGGGATGCTGTCTTGGCAGAGGGGCACTCTTGAAACTTGGGTTTGTCTGTTTTTGGCATTGTAGAGAGCGCGCTGTCTCCTCCTATTGCCCCCCTCCGGGTGGGGAGAAATGGAGGTGCGCCCGCTTGCCCTCTGACCTGAGGCTCCTGTGGCCTCTTGTTACTTCTGTCCCGGATTTCTCAGGACTGCTTCTGCTGGCTCCTGTAAGTCCCGGTGCCCTGGGCTGTTGTAAGGGTTGGAGGGGGCTGGTGTAGAAGATGAGGTGCTGGCACCTCAAGTAGGTTTCAGCTTGAGGTGGTTGTATGGTTAATGAAGTTTTATTTCCAAACAGTGATGCACATAGCACTCTCCTTTTTATTTCCGCAGTAGTGGAGAGTAAAGTGTGGTGACTCCCCGCAGGAGATTTCTCAGGGGCCAGTGTGTAGGGTGCTCTTGGAGAATTGAGAGCCCTTAGTTTGGCAGGAGGAGCAAGTAGATTTTGTTGTTTTGCTGATTTGCTGTAGTCACTGCTGTGTCTGCTCTTCGTGTGGTAACAGAGGGAGAGAGAGGGCAGGGTTGTGTCAACCGCCGTCCAAGCCCGTGCAAGCTCAGAGGTGTGTCAGGTGCAGGGTTTCTGTAAGAGGTCAGACTTGTTCTGTGTTGATACAGTGACCTTGTTACACTGCAGCTCCATGGTTACCCTGCAGCTGCCAGTGCTCCGGGGAAAGAATGCAAGAGTCAAATGTCACTGTCGCTCTCTCTCCTGCCCAGGTGTTTAGGACCGACCTGATCACCGCCATGAAGTTGCATGACTCCTACCAGCTGAACCCGGATGAGTACTATGTGCTGGCTGACCCGTGGAGGCAGGAGTGGGAGAAGGGCGTCCAGGTGCCTGTGAGCCCCGGGACCATCCCGCAGCCCGTGGCCAGGTAGAGGTTTCCCAAGGAAAGAGTGCTGCTCTGAATGAACCCTTGAGCCTTCCAGCCGGGAGCCGTAAAGAGATGACTTCTGAGTTAGCAGTGAGGTCCTGTGATGTCACTGGGCAGACAGACGTGGCAGGAACAGGGTTCAGTCCCTGGAGGTGCTTCTGGAGGGTGGAGGCCAGCGCCCCAGGCTTCTCTTCGGAGGGAACTTGGATGCCCCCGCGCTCCCTTTCTCTCTGCCCCATGTTGTGTCTCGCCTTGCGGGGTGTTACAGTGGGACTTCTCAGGCCTCTGTTCCACCTCAGGAGAACAAGGGTGGGGCATCTGCTGGGCCAGGGTCTGAGGAGGAATTTATTTGAACAGATGGACTGCTCCTACACAAGCTTTTCTGAGTCTGCTGCCTAATCACTTCCTCTGGGGCGGGCCTCTTCTGACTTTCCTCTGTTTCCTCATTTTGTCATCGTCATCCAGCTTCTTCGACCTTTTGGGGAAAAGGTTCATGGCCTGCTGTGTCCCGTTAACACCTGTTATCTCTGCTGTTGTACTGGGCAGCTTTGTAAAATGGCCTTTTTACCAATGCCGAGTATGGCCTCGTTTTACCTGTTGGCCCTCACCCACTGTCTCTTCAGGTACTTGATTGGATTTGGTGGTTGTCATTTTGGGATCTCTGAGGAGCTTATTCCAGGTGACGGATGTCCAGGTCATTGTGGCCCATGGTTAGTGGGTGGGGCTGGGTCCCAGCCTGAGGCAGGGTGCCCACCTGCCCTGCAGGGCACTGGCGCGCCTGCGCAGGCTGGCCTGACACGCAGCATGGCCCTGTCAGCACAGCGTACCTGTCTGGCAGGTGCCTGCCAAGTGGTTCAGTTTCCGCTGGAGCCTACATGAAGCAAGGGACACTGACGTGCTCCTGGAGGTTTTTGGGTGAAACCTGCCTTTGTTAGGGCAGGAGACATGAACCCCTCCGTTTCTTTTCTGAGTATCACAGGTACAATCACTTTCTTTAATGACGAGGGTGATAAAAATGCTTCTGCAAGCTCTAGGCAGCTGACACCAAGGCACAGGTGTGCAGCGCGCTGAGCAGCCAGGGCCTCTGGGCCGGGGCCCCTGGCTCTCAGGTGGGGCTGGCTTGCTGTTTCTGTATGGACCCCTTGTTTTGAATGGGGTGAGGGGGCAAGCACTTCCCCGGGTGTCACCAGGTTGGGCGAGTGTGGCTGTGGAAAAGACAGTTGTGTTTCTGTCTGTGGTCATGTATCTGTGCTGGGAGAGTCCCCTGCTTGTTATGGACACCTCCCTCACCCTTTTTGTCTAGTACTGGGGATTGAACTCATGACTTTGACACTGGACTACATCTCCTGCTTTTTCTTTTCTCCCTTCCCCTCCCCTTCCTTCCTTTTCTCCCTCTCTTCCCCCTTCCCTTCTTTTCAGACAGAGTCTCTAAATCTATAAGTAGCCTAGACTGGGCTTGCACTTGGCATCTCCTGCCTCAGCCTCCCAAGTATTGGGGTTACAGGTGTAACCTGTGCTACACACCTGAGCATCCTGGGTTTTTAAGCCTACGCTTCATATGGACCCGGGGTAGATCTAGGCTTTGGGAGGTTAAGGGAGAAGCCACACTCAAGACCTTTTGACACATTTCTCTGTACGAGGGAGGTACAGAGAGTCATCTGGCTACCTTGTTTTCTTGCTAATCAGGGTTGTGTCTGAAGAGAAGTCCCTCATGTTCATCAGGCCCAAGAAATACATCGTCTCCTCTAGCTCTGAGCCTCCTGAGTTGGGCTATGTTGATATCCGGACGCTGGCTGACAGCGTGTGTCGATATGACCTCAATGACATGGATGCGGCATGGCTGGAGCTCACCAATGAAGAGTTTAAGGAGATGGGTGAGAGAATATATTATTATCTCATTATCTCACAGTGAGAAGTGTGTGGTGTGCATGGTGAAGCCTGCTAAGCGTGGCTCCGTTTGTCCCAGAATTGTGGGCTCTTCTGAGGTCAGCACATTGGATGTGATAGGAGGACAGGTAGATTTGGGGTCTAGTGTGGCTCACAGAAGGGCATTGTGAGGCTGGTGCCATGGCCCTGGGAATAGTGTTTCTTGCCCCCGCGGTCCCCACCCCCCCCTTCCTAATTAAGGGAACTGAGTGATACCTAAAGAAATGAAGTGATAAGCCCTCTTGTACTTCTCCTGTGATGGCAGCGAGGGTCCTCTTCACTGGGGGTCTCTTTCTGAAATGAAGCCCTTCTGGCCACTCCCCCTGTTTCGTAGTACACTGCGGATGTTTGCAGGGGAGTAGTTTTCCTGAAGTTCTGCTATTTTGTGTATTTGGTTAACTATACATTTCTTCTTTGTGGGATTTAGAGAGTGAAGACAAGAAGCCAGTCAAACTAGTGCAAGTGCGCAAGTGCTTGCAGTGAAAACTCTTTGGAGCACCGCTTTAAGTCCAAGAGAGGAAACTTTAAAAAAAGCAAACTGTACTACATTGGTCATAGTTTAGAAGATCACGTGCATGTTAATTGTTATGTGAACTAACTATAAAGAAATGACTTGTTTAACAGTAGATGTATTGTATCATTGAATTGTTTTGAGATGCATTTTTTACTTCTGTTTAGAAATAAAAAGAGGCTTGTCCCTCTAATCTGTCCTCTCTGTCCTGGAGTGAGGCCACACCTCGGGGGGCACCAGCCCATGGCTTCTCATGAGTCAGTCACCGAGGGCAGGTAGGGTGGGTTACTGCCCGAGTGCCAGGACTAAGGGCTGAGAGTCCTTGAGGGTCTTGTTGACCGAGATGTGAGGTCACCTCTGGATGTGGTGAGAAGACTAAAAGTATGACTGTGACTTTGTACCTCGCCCGGTGCAGGGTGGGAAGTGGCGGCACAAGACTCTCATTTGCCATCTAAGGCATATTAGTTGTGGTAACTGTGTTAAAGCACTGAAGGGCAAAGGCTTTTTCTTTTTGTGTCCTGTGGATCCCGGCAGAGGGTTTGGCCTGTAGTATCAGATTATCCTACGACTGTGGCCAACATCGGGTTGAAGGCTAATGAATGTTAGAGTAGACTGAGTCAGGAATGTTGTCTTCTACTTCTTTGGCTACTCTGGTATTTTGACAGACAGTAGATTTCCTTTCTCTTGGCCTTTAACATATTGATGACCAGAACTTGAACAGTCCAGAGGACTGTTGAATACAATCTCTAGAAGCTTTCTGACAGCTCTTCAAGCTAAATGCTACTTATATTTTAACGTCATGGATGACAAAGTTCTGCCTCGTTTATAGCTTTATAAAGATCACTAGAGTTGAATGAATTGATGCATGCCTGTAGTCCTAGATAGCTGCTTGAGAAGCTGAGACAGTAGGATGGTAAGTTCAAGGCCAGTTTATACCTGGTGAAATCACATTTATGATCCCAGCACTCCATTGATTCCAGCGGAGGCTGAGGCAAGAATTTCACTGTGCATTGAGACCAGTCTGGACTAAAAGTCACTCTCTGAAACAACCATGGTATAGGTATACCTATAACAAACATAACTATAGGTATAACTCTCAGTACTGTAGAAATGAAAGCCAAAATCCAGAATCATGGACTTGACTGCTGCAAGGTCCTGTGTCATGTTCTAGGACACAGCTCAGTGACTCGTGGGCTTCTGTTGATGTTTTGAATAATAACGAGGCTAATCATCAGATTTAAAGGTATCAGTGAATGTTGGACAGGTTGTGGATATGTGTAACGTAAATTGCACATAATGCTTAAACGTCTTGTCTTGGTTGCTATTAGTCTTTTTAACTATAAAAGTTGACTTTACATAATGCATAGTGTTATATTTTCAAAGTCATTAATATTTCCCAAACTGGCCGGAAGAATTGGGATGAAGTGCCCGCTGTGGAGAAGCTGTTTCATCATGACCCAGATGGCCTTTTGAATGTGTGTGCAGCTTGTTGGGGTCTGCCCCAGTGTGTCCTTTACATCTTTAAAAATGTGAGAAGCTAACTGATTAGCTTTACAACTTAGGAAAATGCATTTAAGTTGTAGACATTAATGAAATTTCCATTTTTTCCCTCAGCTTAAATATGTATTTAAGCTGTATTTGAGGTTTTTTTTTAAACTTTTTTTCCTGGTCTGCAGAAGTATTTTTATTAGTAGGAAGTTTGGAAAACATCCATAAGTAGAGTAAAAGAAGTCCAACTCCCACCATTAGTCAATAGGATGGTGACCACTGTGTCAGTCACCTTTCTGTTGCTGTGATAAATTATCTAACACATACAACTTAAAGGAGGAAAAATCTATTTTGATTCACTGTTTCAGTTCGTGGTTGGCTGGCCCCAAGGCAGAAACATGGCGGAGGGTGTGGTAGAGGGTAGAGGAAAGCTGTTCATGTCGTGCAGTCAGGATGCCCGGAGAGAGGGAAAGAGCCCTAGGAAAGGGACACTTCAAATACGATATTCCAAGTTACCTACTTCCTTCATATTAGCCCTACCTTCTAATAGCCCATTCGCCTGGAAACTCTTCAAATCATTTTACATTTTTAATTTCAGAACTTTGTTGAGAAGAGTGTATTTTGTTTGGTTCACAATGAACTTTTGCTCCAGATGTGCCCTTGTGTTGGTCTTTTGTGTATTTGGTTAACTATACATTTCTTCTTTGTGGGATTTAGAGAGTGAAGACAAGAAGCCAGTCAAACTTACACAAGTGTGCAAGTGCTTGCAGTGAAAACTCTTTGGAGCACCGCTTTAAGTCCAAGAGAGGAAACTTTGAAAAAAGCAAACTGTACTACATTGGTCATAGTTTAGAAAATCACGTGCATGTTAATTGTTTTGCCGGAGTTCAGGCCCTTCCTGAACTAACTATAAAGAAATGACTTGTTTAACAGTAGATGTATTTAATATATCATTGAATTGTTTTGAGATGCATTTTTTACTTCTGTTTATTATATCTTCCCTGTCTGATCATAAGGGACAGGCTTGCATAGAAGAATCCTATGGAAAGGGTTTGTGAAGCTTTCAACAGAAAGTTCTACATTTATTATGTTTGTAATACATAATAAATGTAATAATAATGTTATATATAATGTTCTACATTTATTACGTCTTCTTAGGTGAACTTGCATTGTTTCACTACTGTATTCGTCAATGGCGATTTATGAAAGAGCCTCTGGTGTTTCCTCCAGGGATGCCTGAACTAGACGAGTACACTATGGAAAGGGTCCTGGAGGAATTCGAACAGCGATGCTATGACAACATGAATCATGCCATAGAGACCGAGGAGGGACTGGGGATCGAGTATGACGAAGATGTGGTCTGTGATGTCTGCCAGTCCCCCGATGGTGAGGATGGCAATGAGATGGTGTTCTGTGACAAGTGCAACATCTGCGTGCACCAGGTAGGTGGGCAGTGAGTCTGAGAGAGAAGCTGCTGGCACATTGCCCATCTGCTGGCAGACCTGTTTTGCCGGAGTTCAGGCCCTTCCTACAGCTGGGCCTTTGCCCACAGTCCAAGTGGTCTGAAGAAATGTGTCCACAGAGCCCCATCTGTCCCAAGAAGTCCGTGCCGTGTTAGTGTGTCTCGTTGCCCTTAGCACTAGGAGGCCTTGGGCCGGTGAAGAACACTGAAAAACCCTTGAAAATGTGATTAGTTTGCTGTGTTCTTAAAACTACCTAAGTTTATTAATTTATGGTTTTGGAGGGTCAAAAGTCAGGCTGTCTGTGAAGCACGCAGGTTGCGATGGTTTCGATCTGTCTTTGGTGTCCTGGCTCGCAGCTGCCTCTGAGTGGCTCTCCCTCTGTCTGTCTTTACAAAGCTGTCTTCTTACAAGTCCCCTGGGCACATCGGCTCAGAGGCCTTAGCCACAGCAGTGTGATCATTTTAACTAATGGCACTGGCAGTGACTGCTTCTAAATTAGGTCATGTTTTGAGACATGAGGGTTTGGACTTAGTGTCTTTTGGGGGCCACAGTAGAATCCTTGAGTGTGTGAAGTGAGCCATTGCTGGAGGAGAGGGCCGCCCCTACCAAGGTACATGCTTAGGTCTCAGGGGTCGTGGGCACTGGGTAATTGAAAGTGTCTGACACCCTCTGAACCTTGTCTCTGTTATTTGATTTTAATGAAGTAACACATTTGTGTAGGTCCTTGTACCCACATAGGCTTTTGTGATGTAAAAAGTGTTGCTGAGGTGCTCAGTTTGAATTTACATGGTGATGCTGAGATTGTAAACACATTAATAAAACAGAGTAGTTGTTTGGGTGATCTCATTGCAAGTTCCAAGCATTTCTTGATTATCCCTTTTTGTTGTTGTTCACCTCTGTTCAGAGATTTCACCAGCTGTGGCCTTGTCCCAGTTCATGGTGACAAGGACTCTTGACCATAATCTCTTGCCTGAGTCATAATGTAGCTCACTTCCGTCGCTCTGGATTTTCAGGTCATCTGAGGAGTGGAGAATTCCTGTGCTTTTGTCATGCTGTGATCCTGGGCAGTGTGGCTGCCATTGTCGCTAGTGTTTCTCATTTACTTAGACGACTTTTTAGTCTTTTTCTTGTCATTCTAATTGTTTGAAAAGTTGAACTCTGGAGTTTAGAAATGAGTTAGCCAGAGTCAGGGTGGGGCTGTCCAGGACATCCCAGTGGATGCGTGGCGTCACTGGCTCTGGCACTTGAGGGCTTTCGGAGACCCTCCTTCTCTCTGCCACATCACATTGTCTTTTTTTCCTCAGTATTTTCTTTGGCAAAATCCTTTACAGCTTGTCTTTAAGATATAGCTGACTGGCTTAAACCAGCTTTTCCAGTGGAAAAAATTCTTTCTCCAAAGGTAGCTCTTTAGAATACCTGACACAGACCCTTAGTATTTGAAAGCTGAAGAGTGTCATGAAGCATCCTTAATTTCTCCCCAGTTAGCCTGTGGACAGGGGCTTATTCATGCACTGTCGTGCTCCTGGCCCGGTCTCCGGGCTCCTTCACTGTGCTCAGCCCTCATCCCCGTGGTTTCCTTTTTGTGTCCTGGGCATTGAGACTGCAGAGCGGCTGTGTTTCTTCTGTCTGAAGAATTGGACCTATGTTACTGTGCCTCTTGACTTCCTGACTTCAGTTCACTTCAGGATAACATTCTTAGCAGGTTGGTTTTTAAAGTACTCTGAATGTGTTCCTGGTACCATTGTGGTTTTCTTTCTTTGCCTTCTTTCTCTTGAAGCCATCTTAATTACTTGAGTTGTAAAAGCCTTGATTTCTGCAGTTGTTCTGTCTTGTGTAATTTTGCCATCTTGTACAAAACAGACTTTGTTTTAAATATCAGCAAAGGAGACCAAATTCTCCCATTGTCTGAATGTCTCACTCTTCTGTGTCTGTTCGCTCACATGGGACTGGGATGGGTGGGACCTAGCAGGTAGAGCGTTCAGATGAGGGGCTCTGGACTTGGTTTCTGTCTCTGCTGCCTTTAGTGGCAACTCTGTCGCATTCTCTCCCTCATTTATGCCTTGCTGTGCAGAGCAGAAAAGAACAGTTTTTCTACTCAGCCCTAGAGTTTAGAGGATATTGCTCGGTGTGTAGCTACTTGGTATAGATGGGTTTCAGTAGCAAAGAAGTTATTTGAACTTTTCTGTCCTCGGGTAGTTTGCAGGACTACCTGCTGTTCATTATGTAGGTGTTGCGTCTCCAGAGCCTAGACACCTCCTGGTGCTTCTGTGAGGCCGCTTGGTGCTTTTCTGAGGGGAGAGTCGAAGCTTGGTGGACAGAGGAGAGGCCCTCACTTGGTGGATCTGGGAGAATCTTTCTAGGTGTTTTGAAATTAGTAGATGCAACAGGAAAACCCGACTTTTCTTTCTCCCTTTCCCTCGGGGTTGTGCTGTGACATTACAGGCCTGCTATGGAATCCTCAAGGTGCCAGAGGGCAGTTGGCTGTGCCGGACATGTGCCCTGGGGGTTCAGCCAAAGTGCTTGCTGTGTCCCAAGAAGGGCGGAGCCATGAAGCCCACCCGGAGCGGAACCAAGTGGGTCCACGTCAGCTGTGCCCTGTGGATTCCCGAGGTAAGCGTGGCTTTCAGTAGGGCTTTGGTGCAGAGTGTTAACTGGGCATTGGACGGGTGGGGAGCCGTTTGTGAGTGGGCAGTGGTTAGCTGTTCTTGTGTCATCGAGGGACAGCAATGCGATGTCCACTGGCTGAGCAGTGAGTTGGAGCTGGTTGGTGGTGTCCACACGGCCTGTCCCCCAGCCTCCTCGCTGCAGAGCCGTAGGTTGCTGACCCCAACTTTCAGGCCACACCTGAAGACTGTCGGGCTGTGCTGCCTTGTGGTCCTGTCCTTAGCAAATGTCGTGTGCAGCCCCACTGTACTGCAAGCATCCGTGCTCCAGGTCACACTTCTGTGATTTTTATTCAGATTCGTACTGAGCTTCAACCTTTGTAATTTCAGGTCTGGTCTAATTTATTTCAAGTCCCAGACCTTGACTAATTTAATTTGCGTGGCTCACTATGAGAAATATAATTTGTGATTCAAATTCCAGCATTTTTGGGGTGTGTGAATCGTGCAGTCTTCCTCTTGAGGAAAATTATCTAAAGATGATTTGCATTGAAGTTTCATGGCTTGAGTCTTGGTAAAACCGGATCTTGTGGTTTGGTATTAACAGGCTTCAGTTCAGTGATCAAGGCTGAATGTAGAGATGGTACTTTATCTTGACAGATTTCTATGAATGTAGTTATGTGTTTTGACTGAGGAGAATGGTTTTCTTTAGTGAGAAAGATTAAGAAGAGCTTATGTATTTATTCGATCATCAACAATGTCCTTAAATATATTTAAGGTGGACTTTTAGTCTTGACAAAGTGCTTGTGAATCAGAGGTATAGCACATTCTGTTGTCTTCCTACATTAGCGTCTAACCCGGGCCCCTTAGGTAAGAGATGAGACTCACTTGAGTGCTTTTATACACAAGGATATCTGTCAGGGGAGGCCTGTATTCTAGGCGTCATTGCCTGCTGCTGGCCCAGACGGCCGTTGCCACCTTGTCTTGCTATGCTTGCCCCCTAGGTGAGCATCGGCAGCCCAGAAAAGATGGAGCCCATCACGAAGGTGTCTCACATCCCCAGCAGTCGGTGGGCGCTCGTGTGCAGCCTCTGCAATGAGAAGTTCGGGGCCTCCATCCAGGTAATTGGCTGAGCAAGAGTGGCTTCGTGTTCCCTTCTGTAGGGCTCAGGATGAGGGGTGAGTGCCCAGAGGACTCTGAGAAGCAGCAGAGTCCAGGAAGCACGGCAGATGTTTGAGGACAAGTCCAGCCTGGTGCGGCCCCTGTACTCAGCAGGTGGTTTCCAGAACCTGGACGGGCCTGAGTGGGCCGCTTTCCCAGCTGCGTTCCCAGTGGACAGCTGCAGACCCACCCTGCCTCCGGAGGGTGCTGGTGTGGCCAGTGCAGACACGTGTGGCTCTCACCCTGGGAGGGACCTTCGGATGTCAGCCAGGTCAGGACCAGCCATGAAGTGCTGCACTGGGTGCTCCTGGCATAGCTGAGTACAGTGTGGATATTTCATTGTTTCTGACACTGTGTGTGTGTCTGTTTATGCATGGAGAGAAGCAGGCAGGTCACATGTACACACACACACACACACACACACACACACACACACACACACACACACACACACACACACTCTTTCTCTCTCTCTCTTTCTCTCTGTGCAGCTGCCTGCACTTGTATGTCCAGTAGAGTTAAGGAGAAGAGGGTGATGACTTGGTGTCAGTGCGTGTGTGTTGCTTCTGACTCAATTGGCCTCCGTTTCTTTGTTGAATAGGAGAGATACTGTTTGGGGTCAGCATACCTGTCCCTGTAGGAAAGCAAGTTCCTGTAGGAAAGCAAGTTTTTGGCTCAGGGATTTAGCTCAGTGGTGCTAACATCTGCCTTCCAAGTGCAAGGTCGTGAGTTCAATCCCCAGTTCCCCTCCCCCACAAAGGAAAGCAACAGTTATGATATAGCAAAAGTTCAGCAAATGTAGACCTGAGTTCTGAGCTTTTAAAAAATTAATACAGTGTATTCATTTTATATTTGGAATAAATATTTATTTCAGCATGAATATCAAAGCCCTCAATTGGTGACATCTACTTACCTACCTACCTAAGATATGTAGCTAATTTTTTGGAACTGGTACCCCTGAGTGACATTTCTAGCTCTTTTTAAGATTAAACAATTTTTTTTTTTGAGGTAGGGCCTTACTAGGTTGTAAACCCTTGGTTTGAAGTTGTTCCTAGGGGAATTTTCTGCGTGTGCAGAGCATCTGTTAAAGCAGCACATACTGCTGGCCAGAGTAGGTTTGTCGAGGCAAATGGAGGAGAAACACAGAAGGGCACTGGGGTGGGTGCGGGTTTGTGTGCGTGTGCATACGTGGGTGGACCAGCGAGATGGAGACGGGTTTCTTCCGGGTTAGCCAGTGTTCTTGGGGGGGAAAGTGTCCACCCTTTCCCGGGTACCCTGGGCCTGGCCGTAAGGTGATGCTTAGAAGAGGCAGAAATGGAAGCTTTGTTTCTGTTTGGAGGAGGGTGGATAGAATGCCGCTTCTGTTGCCATTGACCTCTTTTCCCCAGAACATTAATTTGAAGAAGAGGCCAAGGAAGGCTGCTGATTTTTCATATCTTCACGGAATGGATTGATTTTATTAAAGGATTCCTGTCTGAAATGTCTGCAGCTGTGAAGGCTCTGGTTTATGTTTCTGGAACATCTGTGTGCTGAGTCAACCTGAGTAGGAAAACCCAGAGGAAGGCCGTTTGGCATCTTTACAGAGTCCTGTATAAATATTGTGCTGCGGCCCTTTCTCTTTCAGGCGAGAACACTTGGGCTTAGTGTAGTTTAAGCCAAACCCAGATGGCGCCTCAGTCATCTGCTGTTCTCCTACTTCCTACTTGGCTGTGTGCTATAAGGGACGAGCACTTCGCCTTGGAATGGTAGTGGCCAGGTGTGTGTGTGTGTGTGTGTGTGTGTGTGTGCTGATGTCACATCTTTGGGAATTGAGGTTTTTTATAGGTCAGATCATAGATTTGTTAGCTTGTGTGCTCTGGGTAATTCTAATGGAGAAATGGTGAGCGGAGCCGGAGTTTCATCGGGCAGAGTCCTGGCTAGCATCAGGTGACCTCTTAAACGCTCAGATGAGGAGCAGAGAAGTCCCAGCCCCGGCCTCTGCCGGCCATGGTTCTGTGATTCAGGGTCTGTTGAGTGAGTGGAATTAAGCTTTCCGGTTGGCCGGGAGCCCATGGAATCTGGTCCTCGCTGCAGCCCTGCTGTGCCGGGGACGCCTGGCCTCCCACAGTACAGGGATACTTTCAGGGTTTGGCTTCAGCCTCTGTGAGGAGCCTCCTTCCCAGGATTTGCTCTGTGAGATTAGGGAACAAGTTAATCTCTTTGCACCTAGTAGGCCGTCTGGGTCACAGGCACTAACTGCAGCCCTGCTGGGGCAGCCAGCTTGTCGGCTGACCTCATGTGACCCCACAGGAAGTGGCCCGTGAGGGCTCTGGCACCCTTGAGTTGCTGGGTGTGGTGCTTGGTGTTCAGGACTTCAAGTGGGCTCAAGAGCTGCTCGGGGCTGGATTCTTCCAGCCTCCTGTTCTCACCCCTGTGAGCCTGGTGCTGCTGAAAGGATTTGTGTCCTCATTTCCGTTGGGATTCTTCCTGTCTGGCACTCAGAGTGAATAACCACATTCCTTAAAACCTGACCAGTACTCATCTCTCCTGAGGAGGTTCTTGTTCTGACTTTTCATATAAACACTGAAGCAGCACAAATCCAAGAGGAAATCCAAAAGATTTCTCTAAGTATCTCTGTGTGTTGAGCACATGTCCCTTTGAGCAGGCTCTTGGAGGGTTATGCCTCTTCATTTACGAGTGCCCGTTGTGTAATTGTGCCTGACGTGAAAGGGGATTTGGATGTGGTTCCTCTTCGAAGAAGGCATGGTTTGGCTTATGAAAGCTTTCATTTGAAGAGTCTCCCCAGCCCCTCGCCTCACTTACCTCACAGATCTGCCAGGGTGACTCCCTGGCAAGTGCTGCTGCCTCAGCACACACTTTGGGTGGGGCTCGGTTGTGGGGACGCCTGTGGGGAAGGGCTTCTATTGTTCCATCACAGTCTCTGCTTATTCTTTCCAGTGCTCGGTGAAGAACTGCCGCACAGCCTTCCACGTAACCTGTGCTTTTGACCAGGGCCTGGAGATGAAGACCATCTTGGCAGAGAATGATGAAGTGAAGTTCAAGTCTTACTGCCCCAAGCACAGCTCACATAGAAAACCTGAGGAGAGCCTGGGTGAGGGGCCTGTGCAGGAGAACGGGGGCCCCATGTGCTCTCCCCGGGACCCGCTGGAACCCTTCGCCAGCCTCGAGCAGAATCGGGAGGAGGCCCACCGAGTGAGTGTCCGCAAGCAGAAGCTGCAGCAGCTGGAGGATGAGTTCTATACCTTCGTCAACCTGCTGGATGTGGCCAGGGCCCTGCGGCTGCCTGAGGAAGTGGTGGATTTCCTGTACCAGTACTGGAAGCTGAAGAGGAAGGTCAACTTCAACAAGCCCCTGATCACCCCAAAGAAGGACGAAGAGGACAATCTAGCCAAGCGGGAGCAGGATGTCTTGTTTAGGAGGCTGCAGCTGTTCACGCACCTGCGGCAGGACCTGGAGAGGGTAATGATTGACACTGACACCTTATAGTGACTTAGAAGAAGATGCAAAGAGGCGAACGGTTGCCCAGAGCAAGAATTGCTAGCCAGTCATTACTCCCAGACCCTTGTACACACCACAGCATGAGGTTGTGTTGGTTCAATATATCTATGGGCTGGTCAACTCACTGTGCATTTGTGCAAGACTGCCGCAGAGTGGGGAGCTTCTCTGTGAATATTTCCCTTAAACACTTTCCCATTGACCTTTACTCTTCTGCAGGATCAGGTGGGGTGTGTCTTTTTGTCTCCCGTTCTAGAGCTGGAGGGAACTGAGCCCCAGGAACATGACCGAGGGGTTGACTCAATTGTTTACAGACTAACTTTGGAAACCAGAGTGGGGCTTTAATTGATGGGGGAGGGGCTTGTTCCACTGGGGAAACACTAGGTGCTGGGGAAGAGCTCGTTACGGAGAGCACTGCCGCCCGCCGGCCACCGTTGCTTCCCGGCTAATGCATGGGGCTTTCCCAGCGCTGCTGTGGAATGGAGCAGGCTCTGGGTGCTGAGGAGGGTGGGGGACTTACCCATGCATGTCTGTTATGAAGACACTCCTGGCAGTGAGGGGCTAAGTCATCCTTGAGGCTGTGTGTAGTGCGTGCGTGCGTGCATGTGTGCCTGCGTGTCTGTGTGCGATGTGGGTGGAGTTCTAGTGCACAGGCCATCCGCTGCCCGCGGAGCCCTCGTCCTGCTCAGCACACTGCAGACACGTGTGATCACACTGCCGGGTTCGGAGTGTTATGGCTGCTGGCGCCTCCCCTCCATTCCCTTTGGAGTCCCTTTCTGGCACAGGAGTAATTAGCAGGGGGCCGACCTCCCCGGGGTCCCACCTCCCCGGGGTCCCTGCTCCCCGTAGGTGGTTTCTGACGGAGGCCTGCTAATTGGGGATGTGTCTTAGAGCTCCTTCCCCACAGCTCCCCTGACTTCCAGCTACTGATTAAATTCATTAGTGTGAGAGAGATGGGATTGAGGTTTTCTGGCCCGAAGCAGCCTGCACAGAAATGCACCCGAGTGGCCTGAAACAGTTAATGCAGCTCCCCCAAGCACCTCGCTTATTAGTGGGGAGTGATTCACCTGCCTGGGAGAGAGACTGACTCACACGATGATTTGAAGCGGGTGTGTAGGCAAGCGGTAGACGACAGAAGAAAGATCCAGATCTCAGAGACCCGCATGGCCTTGTTTGAGACGCTGTAGAAGTGAAAGTATTTTTAGATACTCATTAGAAGTTCTTCTAGTACATAAACCGGTGCCAGCTCATTGTGCTGCTCCTCCCGAGACCACGTGAGGACTCTGGGCAAGGTGGCAGCTTTCAGCTTAAGGGGAGGCAGGAGTAGGGGCAGGTTGGGAAGAGGTTTTGCTCCCACCCGCCCCCTGGTGGTGAGTGTAAAGAAGATCTCACCTCACCCATATGCTTGTGGGCTGTTTTAAGTCAAGAGAAAGGGAGTCAGGAGGATGAACTGAAGCCCTGGTGAGAAGCCTTCATCCCAGCCTGACAGCTGCTGTCATCACGGGTGCATGGAGTCAGGTAGTCCTCGAGAGGGGAGGACGAGAAGTCTCATGTTTGCACTGTGTTTGTCTCACCATCACCACAAAATAAAAGTGTAGAAAATGCTTGTGGTGTACTAACTCTTCTTTGTACTTAAGTTACTCAGATTAACCTGCATTTATAATTAAATTCTGAACATTTTTTTTGAAGTTGTCACTGTTGCTTTTTAAGTAGAACGATGCCTGTGATGTATGAGAAACAGGGAATAAATCAGGATTTGTGTGTGGATGCATGTGTGGCATTTTACTCAAGTGCATTTACTTTCTTAAAACACCCAGGGAATTTTAGGGAATTTAGGATATGTTTAAAATGGGCTCCTTAGAATGAACTGTGTTTTTTCCAAATTTACTACAAGGCCTGCAATGGTAGATGCTTTGAAAAGCTGGAATTTCTCCTACCCCAGAGTCGTACAATTCTTTGTACCTATGAACACGGAGTGTCTTTGAGGAAGGGCCCCTCAGGGCAGGCTCAGGGCAGGGTGCACGGCCCCTTCATGAGTGTGTGAGTGATCTGCCCAACTCACACGTCAGTTTGTGGTGCACACTTAAAAGTCAGGTTGTAAACTGACTAGTGTTCCTCAAATATGCAGACGACTCAGAATGATAAGCTGGATCAGAAAGTTAGCGGGCAGGAATCGGTTTCAAGAGCTTTTGGGAACCGGCACCTTAAAGATGGTTGCTGTGTGACCTGTTCCCGACCGCATCAGGTTCCAAGGCGACCACTTCACTCCTAGTTGGGTTTTCCCAGGTTACTTTATAAAAAGATGCCTTGAAGGTAGATGAAGACGTGCTCCCCCTTCACGGCTGGTGAGGAGGGAGGCCTGCCCTGGGGCGCTCATCCTTCTCACTTGGCAGAGCCCCTTTTTGGTCTGACTGAAGCTAGAGTTGGCCTGAACGAAGTGCTTGTTGAGCTGTACTGTGGCAGGTCGTGTCGAGGAGGCAAGGGCCCTGGTTGTCAGGGTGTAATCCCCAACCAGCAGAAACACTGCCTCCAGATTTCATAGAAACGCAGCCTGGGGTCAGAGTAGGGTCAGTATTCTGTGTTGTGTGTGTGTCTATCTGAGAATCGCTGCTTTAGGGGGAAGTGTGACTCCAGGATGGGGGTTTGTCCCCCCCCCCAGGGCTGGTGTTTGGTACTCCCTTGCAGGCTACTGGGGGGAAATACAGGGAGCTTGGTCTTAGGGCACAGGAAGGGACGCAGGATACACTTGAAGGTGGGTGGACACGAGCAGCCCTGCCCAGAGCTGCAGGCTGCCCTGCGCAGTGATCGGGGCCGGGTCAGGTGTTCGCTGCTCTCAAGTGGGCAGGAGTGGTCGGTCTGGGTGCTGGTTCCGATCGGAAAGTATGGTCTTGGGCTTTTGGGTTCTTTGAGTTATTTCTCCTCAGATATCACAGGGAATGGAAGTGAGACTTTTTCACTGAGAATCCTGGGGGAAAGCCTTGCCTGGGTGAAGTGCTGAAACCAGCAGAATTAAATCTGAATATAGAAAAGTCGGGCTCCTTGGCTTCCCTATTTCTTATTTTCATGGGGAACTTCAGTTGAGGTGGAAATACCTACTCTCCAGGAGAGCAACCTCTCCATTTCTAGAGTGTCAGAGAATTTGTTCCATTTCCTTTGTGTTTAGTGTAAAAGCTGTTCTGAGTTCATTGTTTTGTAAAGATCTAGATCTGGCCGCTTGTTTCTGAGTTCCCACTCAATCTGGGGTGGGGACAGTATGTATCACACAGCCTGACAGTCTAATAGCTGCTTCCATTCCCCACACCAGCCAGGAGTCTGAAATGGACACCTGCTCTGACCGGGGTGTGCCACAGGAGGAACTACCTTCGCCAAGTGAACAGCACCTACATGATAATTAGATTTTCTTTTCACTTTAATCAAACAAATTTTATACACGTAATTGACACATGCTGGTAATTGTTAAGTTTCGACAGAGAAGCGAACATGGGAAGGACCCTCATAGTGAATTTTTTAGGGGTCAGTACAAGCCTGACTTGGCCCTCTCTGGTTTGGAGAAAGGAGATTATATACCATACAGCAGTGTCAAAGCCAGCAGAGGTGCTTCTCCCAGTGTCTCAGATTCGTTTACAAATGAGACTGCCTGAACACAGTGGGTATTGTCAGGGTGCAGCATAGCCTGCAGCATTGAGAGGTGGTGTCCATACTTGGGCCGAACGCACCACCTTGAGAGTGTGGCTTGTCGCTGTCCTCGTGGCATGAGGACACATTTGGTGACACTCCGGCTTCCATGTAGAGTAAGGTATGGGGTGGAGATTGTCCAGGGAAGATGAGGCTTAGGAGTGGACATGCTGTTGGTGATGGGATGACGGGAACAACGTGTGGTCATGCTCTAGCTGCCACGGAGCTCACTTGAGAGGTCTTGTCCCCACCTTCCCAAGGAAAGCTTCACCTGGAGGTTATGTGCAGCGACGACATCTGTGCTTTCAGACCTGTGTGGCTGAATGGCTCTACCAGTAGAACCCTTTGAGGACTGATGATCAGTGGGATCTAGTGACTAATTCCTCAGGTTTTGGTTCTGTGCTGGCTCGAAGAGCAGGAGGTGCTAATGACTGAATGGTCAGTTATAGAGATGGGTGAACATGTGTGTGCTCCAGAGTGGTCGCGTTAGATAAAGGGATGTACTGCACTTGGGTCTTTCCGGTTCCAGATGAATCAAACTGTAGGCAGATGACCGGCTGAGCTGGAGATGCCGGCCAGCTGCAGATCACTGGCAGAGTGGGAGGTTCTCTGGGAGCACACAGGGCCCTGCCTCCGACTCCAGGCACTTCAGAGTCCTGTGTCTGGTGAATGAGGAGCTGTCTTGGGGTTTTGGTGACCCCTTGGTCCTCCGGGGGCCTTGTATTGAAGCTTCTCTGTTGAGTCTTGACCCTGTGCTAGTTTAGCCTTGAAAGATGCTTGCTGTTCTGTAGCAGAGGTGGCTGCTTAGTGCTGTCGAGTCACTGATAAAAACAGGGAGGAGATGCTGACAATCAGTAAGCAAAGGTCATTAGCATGGGTCGCACCCAGTAGCTGCTGCTTGGATGGGCTGGGGGTGGAGGAGGGGTAGGCCTCTGTGCGGTGCCTCAGGCCCTCCAACTCTGACTTTAGTGTGGCTGCCATGAGGGGAGTAAGTGAAACCCTTGTCTGTGTAAAAGCAGGTTAGAGATTGGGTAAAAAATATTCTGAGTGTATTTTGATTTCAAATGTTCGTCAAGGCCCTTAGCAGGACCAGTTTCAGGTAAAGAAAATTAAAAGCACCAAAGTACTGCTGCCGTGAATTGCTTACTTAGAATCTTTATTCTCTACATTCTAGGTTCGGAACCTCACTTACATGGTGACCCGCAGGGAAAAGATTAAACGATCTGTGTGCAAAGTCCAGGAACAGATATTCAATCTTTACACTAAGCTCTTGGAGCAAGAAAGAGTTTCAGGTATGGATTAAGCCCTGGGAGGTCAAAACATAGGGCAGAGGTTTATAAGGTTTAACACTACCATTAGGGGGAAATAATTCCTTCTTTTCTTTTCTTGTATCTGCCCCATAGAAAAATATAAGAGGTGTAGACTTTCATATTTAAAAGTCTCTAGGCATTAGAATAAACATGATGGTGTAGTGGAAAGAGCTATGGCTTTGGTCTCAAATAGGAGTTGAGTCCTATCTTCTCTGTTTACCGGCCCAACACAAGCAAGTGTCCCTGTCATTCCCAGTTTCTTCATATGATGTCTTACGTCTTCAAGCTGTCAAAAGACTCAAGTGAAATGGTAACTTATGTACAGACTTTTTAAACAATTTATGATAGCTACATTTTCTGTAACATCCAGAAGCATCAGGTACATTTTATGTATTTTTTGTGGTCCTGTGGATGAAAGCAGGGGCCTTGGGCATATGAAGGAAACATTATGCCACTGAGCTAATTCTCAGCTCCAAAACTTGATGAATTCATCATGGAGATACCTATACACATTTATCTAGAGTACACAGTCTTTTGGATCTTCTGTAACGTAATGAAAATACATCTTAAGATTGACTATGTATTCCATTTTTTAAATATTCAGAGTGAAAGTTTTTAGTGTAGATTCTATTTCTTGACATAGAGTACTATTATTCACGTATTTATTTAGTGCCCCTATTTTACATTTCTCTGGGTCAGGCACATTTGTAGAAAAAGGACTAGGATATATTCTTCCTGTAGTGTGGAGAACATACGAGTTACTTGGAGATCGGATGCAAAGTTGGGCATGTTGTTTGACCTTGTTGGCACTCCTTCGATCAGTGAAGGAGTTCTGGTGTGGAATCAGCCTCTCACATGCCTTATTTATTTATTTATTTTTTTTTTGAGACAGAGTCTTGCTTTTTAGTTCAGGCTGGTCCTGAACTCAGCCTTGAACTCAGAAATCCTCCTGCCTCTGCCTTCCAACTGCTGGGATTACAGGCATGAGCCACCATGCCTAGGCATTGTTGTATGTGGTTAGTGGGGACTGAAGCGAGGTCCTTGTGCTTGCAAGGCAGGTGCTGGAACCACTGAGCTAAATCTCTGGCCCTCTCACATGCTTTTTAGCAAAACAGTTACTCTTGAGGATTTCAGGGAGGAGAGCTATTGAGTGTGGGCCCAGCAGAGTCACGGAGTCGTGGAGTAGGCAGGTCTCATGCTGGCCTCCAGGGAGTCCCGGGCAGCTCTACATTATCCTGCCTGTAAGGTTACAGCAGTGACATTTCTAAGGCTTGTTCTGTACAGTCATAGTTGAGTCATTCTTATTTTCCTACACTTGTGGCTTTTTGTCTCTATATCTAGATTATTATGACGCATAGAAACAACAAAGATGTGGTTATAACCTCAATGTTGAAATCCAAAATAATGTTTTATGACTTAACTAGATATGTGCCTAGAAGTGACTTGGACAGCTGAACAAACAAAATGCTTTGGGGGTTTAGATGATATTTTTAAAATGTTACAGTTTTAGTGACAGTAAACTGCTGATAACAGTTTAGAATTTTTTTATTTTTGAAACAGGGTCTCACTTTGTGGTTCTGGCTGGCCCTGGGCTCAGCCTCAAACTCACATCACAGCAATCCTCCTGCCTCTGCCTCCCGAGTGCTGGGATGACAGGCGTGAGCCACCACGCCCGGCACTGTGGTATGTGGTACTGGTTGCTGGTGGGCGTGAGTCTCCACGCCCAGTATTGTATGCGGTTACCACAGAATTGAACCCCAGGCCCTTGTGCTTGCAAGATAGGCGCCAGAACCACTGAGCTAACTCCCTGGCCCAATATTTTAGAATTTTGATCCCTAAGATTAAATATTCAAATGCATACCATTAGCTGGAGCTCGGCATTCATTTGCAAAACCTTCAAAATAAAGTTTTCCAAGTCAGATGTCTTGGGTAGAAGCAGTTGAGTTCAGATTGTGTACTTCCCAGTCATAGCCATGTCTTCCTTACGCCTTCTTGAGCCAAGCTGCGTGGGTCAGAAGCCACGCTGTGCCCGGAGTTGTGCTGTGGGAAGGCTTTCTGTGGCTCTTCTGTACTGAGCAATTACCTATAAATCCAAGCTGTCAGGAGCATTCCTGTCTGTTCTCGCTCACTCACTTTGATTGGCACCTCAGGCAGCTTTTGTGCTCTACGGCCTAGGTTTGTACCTGGGCAGGTGAATGAGATGCCTCAGAAAGTTCAGTATTTCGAGTCACACAACTGTAATGTAGGTCTGAGGTCCCACTGGTACTTTAGAAAAGGGAAACAAATCCTTCTTTTATTCTGTGATAGCCTACTAAATATGAGCAGTTGAAAGTGACATTCTTTTTTTTTTTTTTGTGGTACTGGGGATGGAATTCAGGACCCTGCAGTTGCCAGGCAGCTGTGGCAGTGCCACTGAGTTAAATCTCTGGCGGAAAGTGATGTTATGCTTCCTGAGGGATGCACAATGCATTCAAAACCCCACAGGATGTTTTTCTTTTCTTTTCCGGTCACAGAGCCTTGATTGTGTTCTTACCCATGTCTAAGGTCATTCTCCTGACTTTCGAGGTAGATAATCCCAGGGGAGCAGAGCAGCAACCGTGAGTGACACGTGCTGTCTCACAGTTCACAGCTTGGTGTGGTTCTGAGGGTGGGAGGGGGATTCCACTGAGTGATATGTCCTCAGGGGAGACAGTGCCGATGGGCTCTTCAGAGACACGAGCTCCGTGTCAAGCAGAGTGGAATCAGGTTAGGAAAGATTGGTCTCTTCCCTTTCCATTTTCCCATCATGTTTGATTCAAGGAAAGCAGTATATTCAGTGTGGTCTGAAAGTCGATTCTAATGACTGACTGAACCCAAGCCATTCCAGGCAGCAGACTGTCCAAAGTCTCCCTTCTGGCCAGGCAGTACTGTGCTCGGTGTTGCTACCTGTGGCAGGTGTGCTTGGTGATGTCCCTGCGTCTCCTGCTCGCCATTCAGCCTTGTGGGAGACAGCACACATGCACGTGAGACGGGCATCTGTGGAATCGCCATCCTTCTGATGAGCTCCAGCATGTTCCTCGCTGGCTTCGTGTTTCCAAACCAGTGGTCACCATGTATTAGTGGGTACACAGATGGGCTCAGTGACCCAGGAGTGACATCGCAGACGTTAGAAAGGGTGGAGAGAAGATATGTTAGTGTGTGGATCAGGTGATGATGGTTAATATACAAGGGGTGGGTGATCAGCGTAGATGGCAACTATCTAAAGTTTTAAAAACCGATACCGTAAAGTACACATTGCCATTAATCCTCCTCAGTACTTTCCCTTGCTTTAAACAAGCTTATTCCATTGTTCTTGCCACTCTTTAAAGTAGCTCTCTTTGGTGAATGTCTCGATGAAGAATGATGAAAAATGAAGGACGTCTGCTGCTCAGTGCCACCCTAAGTGGGCCCTCATCCGCTCTGTGCACGGCGTCCAGCACCGAGCAGTTTCTGGCTGTTCCCCAGATAGGTTCAAGACATCTAGGTGGTCTCGAGAGTGACTAAAGACGCTCCTGAGGGAACGTCTGGAACTGCCGTGGAAGGTGGCTGGCATGATGGGACCAGCGTATTTGAAGCAAGGAGCCGTATTTTGAGGGGTATTAATGGCGACGTGTCCTACTGTTATACATTTTTAAAAAATTTAAACATGGACTGTATTTTTCAGTCATACGTGTAATATAAATCCTGTACTACAATGGACTAAGATCTTTTACTAGTTACACTGTGAATATTTTTAATGTGATTTGCACCAAATCATTTGAGTCTAACAAATGGATTTTTCCTGGAACGATAGTGTTTTTTTGAACACTTGACTGTGTGTCAAGAGCTATCTTAAACAGTGTTCTTTTTTAAGTTCCCAGTTTTATATGTATTTGTCCTCAAAACAACTGAGGGCTTCGCCACTCTGGAGGAAGACCCGCAGATACTCCGGTCCTTGCCCTTTGGGCTGCGGTCTTATAGGGGAGGTAGAGGTACATGGTACAGTGGCTGCTCTGACCCAGTACAGGAAGAAGAGGTGGCTGCTGAAGGGCTGATGAATTCTGTTCAGCTGAGAGTCAGAGTAGTTACTTTGTTCAAAGGCAAATGCTGTCCTTGCTACTGTTTCTTAAATTATGGGAACTTCAGCTGTAAATGTATTAGATCGAGTGAGTACAGAGCCTCAAAGCAGGTGTTTACTGTAAAAATCAAGTCTTGACAGACCGGGTGGTGCATGTTCCGCTATTGGCTGGAAGTTTGCACACATCGGGCGATGCTCAGGGTCTAGCCTTGTGTTCCTTCGGATTTGCCTCTGTAATCGTGTTCTGTGGTTTTGTGTTCGTAGGTGTGCCTTCCTCCTCCTGCTCGTCCTCTTCCCTGGAAAACATGCTTCTGTTCAATAGTCCTTCTGTGGGCCCTGATGCTCCCAAGATAGAGGACTTGAAGTGGCATTCTGCATTCTTCAGGAAACAAATGGGAACTTCCTTGGTTCATTCACTGAAAAAGCCCCCTAAGCGAGACCCACTGCAGGGCAGCGGCGGGAGCGAGGGCAAGACCCTGCTGAGGCAGCCGGACCCGTGTGGCGGCAGGGAGGGCCTGGTGGTTCCGGAGAGTTTCCTGAGTTTTGAGAAGACTTTTGCAGAAGCGCGTCTCATATCATCAACACAACAGAAAAATGGTGTGGTGATGCCGGACCACGGGAAGAGAAGAGACAATCGTTTTCATTGTGATCTCGTTAAAGGAGACGTCAAGGAGAAATCTTTTAAACAGAGTCACAAGCCTCTCAGGTCCACAGATATGTCTCAGAGGCATCTGGACAACACGAGAGCTGCCACCTGCCCCGCAGTGGGGCAGTCAGCATCCGGCGCCAGGAAGGAGATTGTGCCCAAGTGCAATGGCTCCCTAATCAAAGTAAACTATAATCAGACTGCAGTCAAAGTGCCTACAACACCTGCCAGCCCCGTGAAAAACTGGGGGGGATTCCGGATTCCAAAGAAGGGGGAGCGGCAGCAGCAGGGAGAGGCCCGCGAGGGGGCCTGCCACCAGCACTCAGACTACCCATATCTGGGGTTAGGCCGAGTGCCAGCCAAGGAAAGGGCAAAGAGCAAATTAAAATCTGACAATGAGAATGACGGGTATGTCCCTGATGCGGAAATGAGTGACTCAGAGAGTGAGGCATCGGAAAAGAAGTGCATCCACGCCAGCAGCTCCATCAGCAGGAGGACAGACATCATCAGGAGGAGCATCTTGGCCTCTTGATGATGAGCGCTGCAGGGGGCGTGCTGGGTGTGCTGACGTGGGGGACAAGCAGAAACACATTATTCCCGAGATACACACACACACTTGCGATTCAAATTGAATTTTTTTCCAGAGTCATTTATAAGACATCGTTATGAGAAGTTGGTGTTATTTGCAACTTGCCGAGGAAACAGAAGAGTAGAATATAACTGTAAGACACTGCTAAGATTAGAACCTGAACTAAACACTAAAACAAGAGTGAATTACGTCTTTAAGAGGGCAGGGCTTAAATAAGCCTTATGAATTTTAATCGCCCTCCATATTCTTCCCAAAGCACAAACTCTTGGTTACCTGAATATACAGAATCAGATACAATTCTGTATAATGAATCAATGCCATTTATAGAAACCCTCATGTACCATTTATAACCCTTACAGCTTGTTTTCTAAGACTGTGGTAGATCTTGAAATTATTTTGACCCACAAGGCTGTTTTTGTTGCATTAATAGTATACCGGCAGCAGCTCTGAAGTTTCAATAACACTAGGGAATTCATGTGTAAATATAGCAGCCAGGGAAGTGAGAATTTTTTAAAAGGTCATTACTGGAAGAGCCAAAAGGACAGGGTAGAGCTGCTGCAGTTTGGTGCCGAAGGTCCTGCTGCTGGAAGCCTGGGAGTGGGTGGTGGGTGTAGGACTGGCAAAGGTGAAGGCGTTAGCAAAGTTTTCCCTCTGAGAGTGGGCAGTTAGGGTCCAATTTTTCTAGTCCCATTGACCTGCTTCCTTAACCACTGGTTCCTGGGCCAGCATGGGTTTCCCTAGCCAGTGCTGTTACCTGGCCGTCCGGCTTCTGGCAGTACAGTGGCGAGTCCAGTTCAAGCGGTGATCTTCAGGTTATGATGACATAGACTTCCCAGAGCCGGCCTCTTGAGCATATGTTGGTGAATCTGGGTTTCCATCGTGAATGGATTCCTTAAGAAAAAAAGAAAAAAACAAAAAAAACAAAAAAAATGTCAAATAGGTTATATTTAAAGACAATAGAAAGGCAATAAGTTGTGATAAGTTCTTACTATTGACCAAGGTTATACAGGAAAGAGACTAGTGTACCCTTGAATAGGTTTTTCTGGAGTCGAGAGTTTAAAACTCTTAATTTGTAACTTGGATTTTCTAATTGCAGATGGCAATAATTTAGTAAGTTATCAGCAATAATAAATTTAGCATTAAATTTGAGTACAATGTTCTGTTTTTGCACTCAGCGTAGTGTACATGTATTAAGACAGTGGATAGTGTTAAGGTCCTGTTAATTTTCTTTGGAATTCAATGTAGTTGTGGATCAAACTTAAGAGAAGGAAAGTTTAAATAGCAAAGAGATTTAGAATTATGGGCATTTGGAAGAAGCCCAGCTTCCCCTTGATTATTACCCTTTGGTTTGTTAATATCAGTATTCAGATTTCTGATTTACTTGTACATCTGTTTCCATGTGGCAGGGACATTGTAATGCTTAATGAATACTGCTTTGAGTTCTGTAGTTAACTTTCAAGTCTTCCAGATGATTGTCAACAAAAACAAAAGGCTTATTGAATTCCATCTTGCTATGCAAGTTTTATCCGATGATCAAGTAGTAGATCCGATGCATCCCCATTGTATGTACGACATTTTCAAACCAAGTCTTAACTTTTCGAATACATTTAGTAACTAATTCAGGGGAGGGGAAAGTGACCCAGGTTTTTAGATTGACTATTTTTGAGCTGTGGGGCTCATTGTGAAAGAATGCTGTCCAGTCGGCTTGTTGCTGCAGATATTAGAAGGTTCTTAGGAATCCAGGTTGTACATTCACTCGTAGAATAATTTAATGTTTTGCATATGAGCAAAAAACCTTTTGCTGGATACGGGAGAAGGTTGGACTCAACAGTTATCTTTTGATTATAGCAACAGCTCTGGACAAGAGTAGAATTTATAGAGAGATAATTTGTGAAGCCATAGAAAGAAAATCTAAATTAACCTAGTAAGTATATGACCTCTCACCATTTTAAGAGGTATCAGATTCATTTGCACTATGAAGAATGCTAGTTTTGTGCAAAAATAATGCCTTACCTATTTTTTCCCCATGTTTAGGTTGAAAAGCTTTCAAATGTTCCAAGTGATGCTGAACCAAAAAAACAAAACACAACAAAAAAGGAAAAATAAAAAACCCCATACAAAAAATACACAAAAATATAAAAGTCCACACTTTTTATTCCTGTTTCAAAATGCAAATGGTATAGAACACAGTTTCTCTGACAGGATAATGATAGCTTTGTAAGTTAGTCTCATGTCATGCTGGGAACTCTGTATGAGGTGGCCGGAAGGAGCTGCCAGCCCGCCTACCCGCTTGCATTCTGTTAGTATGGAACCATTCGCTTCCTTTTGTCTTTCTTTCTTTCTTTTTTGTTTTCCCTTCATCTTTCCTTGTGCATCCTGACCAAGAAATATCTTTGATTATGATCAGTGTATTATGTCAAAATGTAGGATAGTTAAAACTTCTGTAAAGTTGCCTGGAATGTCATTTGTTAGGTTATAAACACAAGATCTAAATGAAGGGTTTTATGTGTTGTGTACAAATCAATTATTTTGAAATGGACAAACTTGTCATTACATTTGTAACCTTGTACAGAGGATTTTCACTATGTGCCTAGCTTGGTGTCCATTCAGCTAAAATTGAAAAAAAAAAGGTGCATGAAGAGTTAAAAATCAGAAATTAAACAAAGTATATGTAGAGATGACTATTTTATATTACATGGCCCAATCCTGTATTTATTTCTATCCCCTTTTTGAAAGTATTTATAAAACTAGTTGAGGACAGCTGTATTTTTTTGTTGGAACTATTTAGTAGAATTTGTGCCTTTTTGTCTGTATGTGAATAAATGCTGTACATTTTGCAATACATTTGAAAAGTGTCTTGAAATCTGCTCTTGCTGACTATTGAAAAGTGTATGTCCAGAATCACTGTTTACTGCTCACGTTTTAAGTCGGGAATGAGAAATGTCTGTAGGGTGCCTACTGACTTGCAGGAGCACAGATGTACCAGGCTCCTCTCTGGCTCTGGCAATAGCAATAGCAACTGGATTTCAGTCTTCCTCACAGGGAATTTTTTTCCAGAACACAAGTTTGGATCTGAAAACACCTAATTGTTGAAGCAACACAAAACTTTCGGGTCAAAGGGAACTGTATTTAAAGGTTCAACTATAGTTTTGCGGCCACATGACCACGGCTAAACCGTGGTCTAAACCAGTTTATGGCTGAACCATAAACTTAACCTTATGAGCCTTGGTTTTCCCAACTAGACGTAAAAAATCTTACTCCGGTTGTTGTGATGTTTTAAGGAAAGTGCAAAGTATTTCACAAAAGATGCAACAGGCTATAATTCACATCACTAGAAAGAAGTTACTCACTTTAAACACTTTTAACTAATAAACTTTCTGAGGCAAAAATTGTTAAATCTCGAATGAGGTGAAGGTTGTATGTATAAAATGCTTTAGAAATATTTTGAGGCCGAGTCAGGAGGATTGGGAGTTGGAGGCCAGTATGAGTCACAAAACAGTACTCTGTCTCAATGTCCTCACCCCCAAGAAAAATATCGAAGTCCACTGAATGCTTTCTTTTGATCACAGAACATTAGAGTACAAAAGCAGAGGAAAGCTTAGCTATATCTTCAGAAAACCTTGCCCAAGATCACAGGATTTGCCTGTGGCAGAACTAAGCTGAATTCTAATTTCTAGTTTTCTGTTTTCGCTGCTGGAAACTTACCTTAGCACTGCCTGTGGGGATCAGCCTGTAGTGAAATGTCCCTTTCTTTGTGTTGGCTGCAGCAGAACTGTTAAGGCTTACACGTTCTCATGTAGGTTATGATTGGGCTACAGACACGACAGGGTAACATGATGCCTGTCTATAGTTTTTACAAAAATCTGGCCAGTTTTTTAAACACCGCGGATTGTACATAGTTTGCTAAAACATTGTTTATTTCTACTTTCTCTTTAGTGACTATTTATTTTGCTGCTTGCTCTGAATCATACCCCAAAGAGAAATAACTGTTTCTTCCTACAAGGTCTTAAAGTTGAATAACCACAATAGTTCCCCAGGGAAATTAAGTCCCCAGGAGCCAAATGAAGAGGCTGTCACGGACAGTTCCGCACTCTGTGATGCGCAGTGTGGCCCCAGGGAATCTTCTTGAGGTTTTCACTCAGATCAATTAGAAAACAGTTTCTACCTGTGACACATTAGCCATCTGCAGCAAACTCTGCCATTAACTTCAAGGTTGAAATCTTCATCTGATTTCCCTTTACAGCTCAGAGCTGAACGAGGTGAGGGTGCTTGAGGACAAGGTAAAGAGCGTCGACGGCCTGGTCACTGAAAAAGGGGAGGAAAGAAAGTCTCATACGTTATCCCATCCATTTCCTTGACTTCACCTGCTCCAGCCCCTTCTGAATGGACTGCTTTGGGGCATTTCTCGAATTAGATGCTTAAGATGAGGGGACTCGCTCCCTGTTTTAGAGGAAGGCATCCGGGCCAGAGGCCTCGAGTCCTGCGCAGCCTTGGTGGTCGAAGCCTGTGTGTTCTGCTCCTGCTGCGCCTTCTGGTCTCATCTGCTTGGTTCAGTCCCACCAGCACCTGCCTCTTTACTCCGCTCAGCTTCATTTCTTACCTCTCACCTGGTTTCCTTGACTTGGGTTGTGCCGAAAAGAATCCCTCCTCCAATTAGCCGCAACTCTGCCGATACTCTTCAGAGTGTGGGCCTTAGGGGGACCTCCTGACATCCACAGCTGAGGGCGCTTATCAAGCAGCTGACTGCTCTCATTTTAGGTATATTAAGTCGTTTAATCTTCAAACACCCGCGGAGGCCACCGTTGAGGCAGAGAGAAGTTAGCTGATCTGCTCGTGGTTGGCGGAAGTGGCAGAGTGCGGGTCATTTCCAGCCAGTGTCTGACCTTGAGCCCCCAGACCCTGCTGCCTTTCAGAATGTAAAAATAACCCACATAGAGCAGGTCACATGGTTTTGAATATACTGCAGTCTACACGTAGGAACTTCAGTTCAATGAATTCTATCCAGTGAGGCTAATAACTCTGGCTCAGACATTATGTTAATGTACCAGAGACCATTTATATAACTTGACAGTGAGCAGTGTGGTCTCCTTGTAGAGCAGTATAGTCCCTTATTCTGAGGAGAATGGAGATAATTTAGTAATATACATTTTTGTAACATACACATATTTATAGATAAAATATATGCCTGTATTATTAAAATACTATCAGATACTCAATAATTTAATTCTCTCTATATTTAGTCACAGTGCTTGAAAAGGTACAGAGAATTATTTAAAAGCAGAGTTCCAATTAGGACAAATATTTTCAAATTTTAACCTGAAGCTGCACAAAACTCCCCAGTCGAGCACAAACTACAATAAACCCAGTTATTTTTACAAATAAATGAGCAATGTCAAATTAAGTAGCAAAGATAAAAACACCATGTAGTATTCCTAACTTTTTTTCTTTTTTTGCTATGAGTTTTGGCTGGCCTTGAACTCACGATGTAGTCTAGGCTGGCATTGAATTTGTGGCAATCCTCCTGCCTCAGCCTCCCACCACACCTGGTCCACACGTCATTTCTAATGTCATCCTCATGCCCTGATATTCTCACTGCTCGGCTTCCATATGGCTGAGTTTCAAGTAGCACATTTATTAATAGTTGTGGCTTCTGATGGCTCTAATTTCAAGATTATTATGAATGTAAAACAACTTCTTCATGAAGAAACATTTTCCTGTAGTGTTTCCTTCCCGGGTGTGGCAGCCGAAAAAGACTTCCTCCTTTTCTCATCCATCTGGCTTTGTTACAGCTTTGGCTGCCATTATTGGAGCTCTTTTTATTTTTTCATACCAAATGCTTCTGCTGTCTTTGGTACAACTACTCAAACCTTTCAAACATTATACTTTAAGATTTTATGCTTTGAGAAAAAGAAATTCTACAAATATATTATCCACTTTACAATTACTGACTATAGTTAACACATTAATGATTTTGTTTAGATTGATATTAGTGAAACTCATCATTCAAATCTGAAAACTTCCATAGGAAGTAGCTAAGTATTATAATTTCCTTTACTTAGACGAGTACTTTACACTACCACTTCCTTTTCTCGGTTTGAAAAATTCTCAAATGTCACTAGGTGTGAATTTTTTTCTCTCTAGGTTGTTTTCCAGGTATATATGTAACTCAGCAACAAAAAAGGCATTCTTAATTAGGATCAGAGAGCAAAAGAGACAGGCTGTAATCCAAACAAAAGCACAAACCTGAAAGCGTGAGTCAGAGGCCCACAGCTCAGACTTGCTACATGGCTGGAGATCGGTAAGGGGCAGCAGGACTCTTCAGATCCTCACTTGCATTTTGTAGCCATCAAGGAGAAGAGGCTGGGAAGTCACCTACTATGTGACAGCATCTGTCCGTTTAAGTGAGCTCAAGACTCCTGTTGAGTCTCTCTCCGGGGCTCCTCAGAGAAGCCAGTCAGGGCCTGCAGATGGGAGGGACCAGAAGTGCGACTGCACACGCTCAGGACAGGACTGCTGTGCAGGAGAGGGACCGAGGTGTCCAACAGCTCTGATACGAAACCCACCTGTGCCGCTCACCAGCTGTGTGACCCTGGCACAGCAGTTAACTTTTACCAGACTTTACAGCTTTGGAAAAGAAAGGATAATAGTTAGCTGGCTGGGGTGCTGGATTACATGGGATGAGAAATGCAGATGTCTAGTACTTAACACATTCTCAATAATACATATTAATGCAGATCAGTATGTTTATCAGAGATTTAGGGAGATTGTCCAAAGGATTCTTTTGGGTACTGTAGGGATGTGATTATAACTTGCATTCTCTTTTATCGTCTGGAATAGTATTCATAAGAGGATGTACTAGTCTCAAAGTTTTAATCTTCACAGATCTGAGTAATAATGGTTTTCCTTATACATCAATCACAATATGCTCTGATGCCTTTCTTATGTGAAAAAGGGACTGTGCTGCCCTTGAAAAACTATTCAGTGAAAATCTCTGATGCCTTATCAAACACACGGAAGGTTATAATAAACATCTAAAGAATATGCAGCAGCTACTAAGATGTTCTATAGAATAACTAATTCTTAGCAGTATTCTTCTTGGATTGGGTTACTCGATTAGGCCTGGGGAACATGAGAAGTACAGTGTAAGTAAATGTTATGAGGCAGGAGGCTGGGTGAGCTTCATATCCTTAGGAAGGGCTCTAGTCCTAACCAATTAGATTACTGATCCACGCCATCCAGGTCAAAACTATGTTAAACTATGTTAACTATGTTAAACTAAACATTTGTTACTAACAAAGGGAACTGGTAGGTGGCAGGATTTAAGAAACTCTACATTCAGAGTACTCCCCATCTTCATGGGGATAGTAAGAGTAGCATGTTTATTCAACCTGTAGATGGTATTCATTGTAAGTCAGAAATTGTCTGCAGTGTAAGAAATACAGTAGATACAGTAAGACACATCTGGTCCTTGTGCTCAGGGCTAACAAGCTGGATGACAGAATTAAGAGCCACAATGATTCCAGATATTTGAAGAGTGCTGCTTCTGGGGCCATGATTTAACTTGGTAAAATATGCCCAGTACCTGTCAAAGAGTGATTCACCTTTCAAAAAATGACATTTTAAAGTTACATTAATCAAAGTATAGACTTTAGAACCATACTCATGTTTTCTGTCAGTTTTTTTTTTAGTGTGAGTTTGTGAGGTTTTCTGATCTCAGACACTGGTAAGAAATATTACACAGGTATATGTTTGTCAGTAACTATGCTGATGCTCTTGGAAATGTCAGAATCTCCCTAGGGCTGGGAAAGGCACAGTTCAAGGCAATATCCATTTCCTGGAGCACAGAATAAGCTGCTCCTTCCCAGGGCAAGGATCCCTTACCCTCTCCCATCCTCTATCAGCATCTAGAACAAAGAAGTTAATGTTTGACTGAGCATACTTCACTGAGACCAGGGAGTGGTCAAGCAGAAGAACTCAAAACTGAGTCCTCTGTGAAAATGGGGGAAGTTCATTAAGCTCAGGGAGCACATGATTTTCAGAAGTCTGAAAACTGCCCTTGAAATTTAGTTTAGACTTACTTTGTAACACAGTGTGGAACTAAGGCAGGGAGGTAGGTACACTGTAGTTCATGATGAGGAAGAATTTTCTAATGGTCAAAGTTGGTGAGAACTGTGGAAATCAAACAGAGGTTTTTCAAAAAAGTAAAAGTAGAAGTTCCATTTGCCCCAGCTATGCCTCATCTAGGTAACTTCCTGAAAGAGTTAAAGACATCATATTACTGTGATACACACACACCCTGTTTATGGCAGCACAACTGGTAATAGCTAAATTATGGAAACGGCCTCTATGCCCATCAAAAATGAAAGGATAAGGAAAATGTGACATGTGTGCACATACACTCACACAGAGGACCATGCAGCCATGAGGAAAAATAAATCTGAGTCATTTGTAGGAAAATGAGTTCCTCTTGAGACCACAGTATTATGTGAAGTACATTAGAGAAAATTAAATACTGCAGATTTGTCTTATATGTGAAATGCAGCATATAAATAATTTAAAGAGCAAAATAAAAGAGAGATGATAGGAAATGGGGAGGTAGACTTTGTGGAGAAAGGAAAGGGATCTATGGAGAGGGTGAGAAGGTTGGCGGGGAGAGAGGGGAAGTAAAACAGTTGAAATGTGACTGTATATGCACCACTTACCTCCCCAAGGTGAAGAATTACACAGTAATCATAGTAATGTAATTATTACATGTTGTGATATATATAGTGACACCTCAGCTCATGAACTCAGTTCTCCACAATTCTGGTTGCAAACTGAACTGGCTAAGAACCACAGTAAATTTCCCCCTATAGTCAACATTGAACCTGGCCACTGAATTTGATTTGGTTTTCATCCAACTTGGTTTGTGACCAGAATTTTTGAAAAAAATCTAGTTTGTGAACTGAGGTACTAATGAAAAAAAAAAAAAAAACCACCAGAAAAAGAATTAGGCCATCAAGTTGCCAATGAGGAACGTGATCGCAGCATATTCCTAAAATGTACCAATAAACTCAATTTATAAAAAAAGAGAAAATGAGCAGCCCCTCAGTGAATTTCAGTAGCTATCTATATTATCAAAAGTAACTTGCTACTAGAAACAAAATGCTTTAAGAGTGTGTATTTAAAAATAAGTAAGAGCAGATGTCATTATCTCTGATGTCATCCTCACTTGCTTACATTCCAATACAGTTTCTGAGCAGAAGAGGTCAGAGAGGACACAGCACCCACACTGGGGTCATCTGTGGGAACACGGGGCCCACGGGAATGTTTTTGGTGAATTTCTGGGCAGTTGCAAATGTAAAAAAAAAAAATTACTTTTAAGAAATGTTTCTATCCTATGACTTCTGTTCTCAAAACACTATCACACACAGTTTTCTTTTTTATATACATACAAAGAGCATTAATATTATTGTCACAAAAGCTGTACATTTTTGGAAGTGTAAATGGGCTGGTAAGGGACAGATTTTATATATAACCTCAGAGTACTATGGTCCACATCCTTCTCCTTGTTTACATATCCATATGTGTATATATACGTTTTAGGTAAATAAAATCAATTATTTTTGAGGAATACTTTGCAGATATACTCATTCCAGATTTATTACTTTGGAAAAAATGATGAAATATATTATGGTTAAAAATGAATTTTATAATTCTTTATAGTAAAGTGTTTTATTTTTTATTTTTTTACTCTGATTTGTATGAGAATTGCTCTGGCAAGATGGTGCAGCTCTGAAATATTCGGTATTACTGAATAAAGGCTCAATGCTTGCTAATGTTCTCCCCTACTTGGGGCAATTACAGTTCTCACACCAGAGGAGAAATTAGAAGATTATTGCCAGGCCCAATTTGCATATTTATATACAAAAGAAAGAAGAGGTAATCATATCTCTTTTCTTTCCCGGGGACACACAATAAAGACACATGAATAAATAAAATGAACTGGCCGTGGTGTCTTCAATTTCAGATTTATACAATTCCTTTTCTTTTTTACTCATTTTCCATCTTCCACAGTAAGGTTCAGGGAATAACACTACCTGTGTTAATGAAGTTAAGAGTGACTGGTATGTGGAATTAGTAACTAATAAATGTTTCTGAGAGGAAAACAACCGGTAGGGCTTATATCTAGATGTCCGGTGCACTCCTAAGTGTGGCTGTCGGGAGGTGACTGGATCGTGGTGTGACAGGATTGGTTCTCAGTGGGTTTATGCTGGTGTGACGCTGAGAGGTGGAGCCTGGCGGAGAAGTTCGGTCACTGCGGCCCTGCTACTTCCTGCCTGCCTTGCCTCCTGCCACGATGCATGGCCCTGGAGCCAGCAGACTGTGGACTGAAACCTCTACCAACTATGAGCCAAATCAAACTCTCCTCCTTCTACTGTGGGTACTGGGTATGGTGTCTTAGCGATGAGACAGTAACTCAGACAATAACCATCACAATCAGTTCTGTAGCTTAACATAAATTCTGTTTAAATTCACAGAGGTAGTAGAAAAGGCATAGTAGCTGCATACTATGGCGCTTATTTTCTCGGAGAATACCTAAGTAATGAAGGGGGAGCTAACCAGAAGGGAGGTGTCTAATAGTACTATGGAAAAAGGAGTCTTCCTGCGCTCCTCAGTAAAAGAAGTCATTCTGGGAGGTCCTGCCCTTCATGGAGAGCCAGTTACTGAATGGGCTCCTCAATCCAGGAATGTGTACTGACCGAAGATATGTAACATGGTGACTGAGAGCTGAAAGAGGCTGCTCTCAGGGAGCAGGGCGTCTCCTGGGGAGAACACTTCAGAGTGACTTATCTAGAAAGTGCTGTGAAGGAGACTAGAGCACACTACCAACAGCAGACCACTGACGTCATCTAGTCTGAAGTCCTGGCAAGGTCCCTCTGAGGAAGTGGTGTCTCAACAAGGGCCTGAAGAATGCACGAATGGAGAAGTATGTGTGGAGACCTGTCATGAGAGGATGGATGATGTGCTGTGGAAGTAAAAGAAGGCCGTTGGGTATCCAGAGCACAAGAAAGGCATGCGGGAAGAGGCTGAAGAGGCACCCAGCACCACCACGCAAGGCCCTACATTTCCACGGTTTCGGTTCTTCTGTGAGTATTAACAAGCTGATGGTTGAACATCTACACGTGGGTATTTTCACGTCACCTACAGCTCAAACTCATTGTCTTTTATCTGGATATCTGGTTTATGCAGATACAAACCTGTCTGCTCTAAGCACCAGAAACTGGGGTGCACAAGCTCAAACTGGAGGCAGAGAATTAGTACACAGGTCTCTGAAGATCCCCATGGCTACAGGAATTCAAAGTTTCATTCTTAGAATCTAAGCTCCGCATTTGATTCGTACATTTCAAGTAGCAAATTAAAAAAAAACAACAACCCAAACTCTTAAATATTAATACTGGACACCATAAGAGTTAAAAGTGAAGCATAACAATTATACATTAAAATACATGACAGCGGCATTTTGGAAAGTGCATAATTTATTACATTTATGAGTTCATAATAAAATGAATTCTTAGGAACTTCAAAAATGAGGTAGAAGTAACAATTAGATATAAAATCCCCCAAATCTTGGAATTAAATTCTAGATTTTTCTTAAGACCTCTTTTTCATGATTAGCATAATTTTGAAGTTATTATTTATTTTCATGCAAGGGAAAAAGGGAAAATTAAAAAACAGATACGTTGATGAAGGCAGTGAGTTCTTCTCAGCTGGTTTTATTTTTCACTGAAGTTCAAATGTAGGATTATATTTTCTTTACTTACAGGAAGCTGTCACTGTTCTGTTATCCAATAACCCTCAAATCAGAATGGAAAATGCTTATGCAAAGTGACACAGGCATAACCATCTCCGCAGGCATCACCATGTCAGTGCATGTCTCGGCCAACAGCTCTCTCAACTCTACAGTTCTGTGAGGGAACTATGAATCTTTTTAAATATTTTCCAGATTCATCATGGAGGCTGCTTTTCTTCTCTGTACTGTAATCACACTGAGCTGCAATTAAAATAAACAATCGGTAAGCAGTTACTTTTTCTATGGAAAATCTTAGATTAATATAAGTGCAAAGTGTCACAACCTCATTGTTGAAAATGATCGTATCAGAAGTCTTGGAACAGGTTTTTTTTTTTTTTGGTATTTACTTATAGTTTAATCTTGAGACTTTAAAGTGTCTGTATTACATCAGAGAAATGCATGTCATATATGACATTCTGTGGCTCACAGTGATATACTCAGAAATTCCAAACACATTTCACAGACAGATGAAAAATATCTAGATAAATGTTAATTAGAAAAGTATCTAAGGCACAAGCTAAATGTGAGCAAACACAATAAAAGACTGGTAATTGAAAAAGGGATGATAGACCATAATAAGAAAAGTCTAACAGGAAAATAATCTTAAATAGTTATTGTCATCGTAATATACATGGCAAAAAAAAAAAAAAAATCTAACAGTACCATGGGATACACATATAAAAGAAGTTTTCTTTCTATTGCTTTTTTTCCCCATAGTCCTCTCTTCTGACATGATCACTAGTAAAGTAATTTCTAGAAATATTCTAAATGAGAAAAAAATATATTCACATATATATGTTAAAAATGATTCTGTAATTTCACATTAGATCTGCTTTATTTCTTTTAAGATTTATAAACTAGTCTCCTGTATAGGAACCCCACATTTTAACTTGCTTCTTGTTGTTTAGTATTTGGAGGGATTTTAATCTTCTAAAATCAGAGAAAATACTGCCATTAGTATTTTTTTGTTTGTTTGTTTAGGTTTTTTGAGACAGGGTCTCACTTTGTAGTTCAGGCTGGCCCTGAGCTCAGCCTCAAACTCACATCACAGCAATCCTCCTGCCTCTGCCTCCCGAGTGCTGGGATTATAGGCGTGAGCCACCACGCCCGGCACTGTGGTATGTGGTACTGATTGCTGCTGGGGGAGTCTCCATACCCAGTATTGTATGTGGTTACCGGGGATGGAACCCCAGCCCTTGCGCTTGCAAGACAGGAGCTGGAACCACTGAGCTATATCCCTGGTCCTGCCATTAGTATTTTTATGCACTCGGTTTCTTGCAAAGATGTAGGGTGGAACTGGGGTCAAAGGTTACAGGCACTTGACATTTCTGCATGATACTGGCTGATGCGCTACAAAGACACACACGAGCATTGATGGCGAGTGAAAGGGCTGCACAGCACACTAGCAAATTTCATGATGGGATATGTGATTAAAATTGAAATTTATATATATATGTGTATATATATAAATATATAATATATATATAAATTTTTATATATATATAAATTTGTGAAGTAGTTATACATATACAAACACACACACACACACATATATATATATATATATATATATATATATATATATATAAATACATATTTATTTATTTTTGGCAGTACTGGGGATCAAACTCAGGTCCTTGTGCTTCCAAGGTGTGGGGGGGAACCACTTGAGCTAAATCTGTGGCCCAAAATTTATATGTTTAATGGAAGAGGATGAGCACTGTTTTCATATGTCTGAAGCCATTTGTTTCTCCTTTTCTGTAGAAGTCCTCCTTTATCCACTGGTGTGTAAGACTGTAGAATTTTTTGTTTGGATACTAGTTTCCTACCATATGTGCTAGAAATAGTCTCCTGTTTGTCACTGGCTTTATGACCTTATTTTTATTTCCTGTGCTGAGGATCATGCCCAGGACTTTGTGCATGCTTGGTAAGTGCTCTGTCACCGAGCAACACCTCCAGCTCTATGACTTTTCTTGAGATAGAAATTTGAAATTTTATGCGGTTACATTTATTACTTTTCTCATAGCCTCTAGGTTTTGTGTTCTTACATGAAAGGCTTCACCACACTAATTTTAGAAACTGTCCTGCTGTCAAAAGAACACAGATGACATTTGGCAGCACCGAGTATGTGGGGAAGAGTGGGCGGAGGCGCACGGCAGGGCTGGGAGCGGCGTGCAGGGTGCGGCCTTCCACCAAGGGCGGTGGGCTCGGGCAGCCTCCTTGCGAGGCCGCACTGGCCTTCAGGCCCGTTTAGCCTTTCACTTCATTCAATATCATGCACTTAGCAGGCACCATTTTTAATAGCAGCGTCTGGTTTTTAGAAGAAAACAGGAAAATCAGGATTCAGAAAAGGCGAAGATAAAAACTGAATATCCGTTTTTAATAAAGAAAGTTTACCTCTCATGGCCCTTTATAATTGAAAACTTCATGTCAGAGAAAAATTTCCTTTTTGTGTGTGAGGAAAATGCTAAATGGTTTTCCATTTTCAAATAAAAACACAACAGAAGGAGAAACAGGAAAAACTGTGTTCCAGAAAAAATTTGTGAAGCAGTTATTGACAAAACATTTAAAACAGGCTCGCAAAAAGAATGGCAGAACCTTTGCCACTGGAGAGTTTAAACAACAGAAAATCAGCACCAAGGGGTGTTTTAGGTTTAGTTCTGTCAGGAAGGAAATTATATTAGATGTCAATGCATGGTATAAATAAGGTGACATAGTTTACCCTTTTTACTCTGTAACTCCAGGCAGTTGGTGTTAAATGTGCATTTTCTTTACTATATTCTTTAAAAAAATAAATAAATTGCTTAGTTTGGGCTAACAGGTGGTATGCACCTGAATTCCCAGCTACATACGAGGCTGAGGCAGGAAAACTTCTTAAACCCAGGAGGTCCACACCAGCCTACGAATGTGGTGAAATCATGTTAGAAAGTAAATGTGAATTGTAAGGATAATGATTGAGAAATTTAAGTTCTCATTTATCCTTCTAAGTGTCTGTATACCACAACAGTAAAAAAAGATTTACACTTGTTAGTTCTTTTTATCCTTTGCTAACTGTATGAGGGAAGTGTTGTTAGCCTACGTCAAACAGGAGGAAACTGAGGCTTAGGGAAGTTGAAACTGCTCCAATGCCACGCCAACAGCAGCTAAGATGATATTCCTTTTCATGGACACAGTATGTTTATAACCAAATGCCAATTATTGTGACCGTTTGTTTTCCCCCTCCCGCTTCACTTGTCTGTCTCTGGCCTATAATTTAAAGCACTAAACTGGTCTCATTTTTCTCCCTAACAGGAAGAACTTCTGCCCCTCCTTTTGAACAAAGGCCCATTTCATTTGTATGATGTGTATTATGGGAATTCATTCCCCAGGATTTCATTGATACTCTCCATGTCTATTTCTCATTGGACAACTTTTATAGAGTATTTGAGACTCATTTGGTCACATGTGAATGTCCATTAAGGACAGTTTCACTGTAAGTGAAATAATTTTCCCATTTAAACAAGGCAGTACAAATTGAAATATATTCATGATAATGCTGCAAGCTTTCTAACGTGCCAGTAAATATCTGCTCGGTTTTAAACAGAACCAGAGCACCGCTGTGTTACAGAACGTCCTGTGATAATACAATCAATGCTCTATGACTATACTGCCCGATTTGCCTTCATGACTACGTACAGCTAGTGATCACTTCAGATCCTGCTAGAGTGCCCAGGGGTCTGACTGGCTTTTTAAATTTAGTTTTAACTAACTTGAATATAAGTAATTACAGTCAGCAGCAATGATAGTGGCCAATGTAGTTCACAAAGCAGGCAGCAAGGAGGGTACTGATGTTGATTGTTGTTTTTAAAGATTTTCAATCACAAGTATCAAAGGGACTAATTTTAAATAGGGTAAATCGAGTAAAAATAAAACCCCTCCTCTGGGAACTCCATGGCGCTCTGCGATCTCGGGCACCACAGATGTGCCTACCTGCTGGGAAGCTGAGGCAGCTCTCTCTTCGGCTTGACTGAGACGCCTCTGCAGCCTGTTGGCTTTTTCTTGATGCTCTAGAATTAACTTTTCATTCTATTAAAGAGAAATATAAAGCAAACAAATCAAAAATCTGTATGTGAAATGGTGATGTTTTGTGGAGCAATCAATACAAATGTGGACATCATTTTACTATTTGTAAAATTAAAACATAATATTTCCAAATATACATTTTCTGAGTTACAAAGTTCAGAGTATGAAGTTGGTTTTGCCTTTTCTAAATTGCCCTCCTTACCCCCTATATTTCAAATAAAAGTGCCTGAGCGGAGGTGTGGCTCACTGGGATAGTGCTCGCCCAGAATGTGCAAGGCCCTGAGTTCTAGCCCTTGCACTGCAGAAAACACAAAGGAAACAAAGATGAATATACAAATCCAAAAGCAACTTTCAGGTTTTGATTTGTTAACAGTGAGATGTGAGATCGCTGCATGAGATCTCACCGGGAGAACTGTAAGAACACAGATCACCAGGCCTTACAAAAGCTTGCACAGTAGTATGGGATGGACTTTATTTCCCTAAAATATGTGCATATTACAGAGGGTACTAGGATCAACAGAACTATTAAGTCTTGCTCTGAGTTGAACTGTGTCTCCAAATGATGGTGAAGTTCTGGCTTTAGTAGCTATAAATGTACCTGTCATAGTACCTATGACGAGGTCTCACCATGTAGTTCAGGCTGGGCTCAAACTTCCTATGATCCTCCTGCCTCAGCCTCCCTAGAGCTGGGATGATAGGTGTGTGCTACCATGACTGGCAGAATGTGATTTTGAGAGTCTTTGCAGATGATTAAATTAAGATAAGGACATTATGGTGAGCGATAATCCATATGATACGCATTAAACCCATTCATTAAAATGGGAAATCTGGACATGAAGACAGATATCTATGATGGGAAGTCACAAAATCACTATCTCAAGCCAAAGAATGCCTGAGGCAGAAGCCAGAAGAGAGGCAGCTGCCCTCAGAGTCCTCGGAAGGAGGTGCTAACTGCTGATGCTTTGACTTTCGACTTCTACCTTCCAGAACTATAAGACAATAATTTCTGGTTGTTCATGGAGCCCCATTTGGAATACTCTGTCATGGAGAAATGCAGAGACATCATGAATACAAAATTGTAACTACATACAGAAATGCAAACACGTTCAATTTAAAAAAATGTATTCTCTCTGATACTTACTTGCCTAGTCAGACTGCATCTGCACAAAACAATTTTGAACAACTAGAATTGTTATGTAGTGTTTTGGCATTTATCTGAATTGAGAGAATAATACAAGTCCAGTAAGGACTGGCTAGAAAATGCCAAATATATACAAGGGGTTAGAATGAATGTTATATTTAATAATGTAAAATGAAATATAATATTTTGTTAAGACAAGTTTATTGTCTTTATTTGCCCAAAAGCAGAATTAAATTTATTAAAAGAACTATACTAGCTACACCAATTTATTGATACATTTAAATAAGTGGTTTTATCTTTTAAGAGCCATATTATGCACTGGAGAAAACCTGGGAAAAATCCCATCACATGTGATTATCACTTTCATCTTTACAACTGGGCTGTATATAAAGTGTATTTTTCTCTGTTCTGCTATCATAGTGCTTAAGAAACATCTGTGACTGGGCAGATCATAATACAGGCAGTGAGTCTGCCTCTTCCAACTGATTCTTTTGGATTCTTTGCAGCTTCCAATGTTATCAATATTACTACATGAAAAAATCTTCCTTTTTTCTTCGAACAAATATTTGGAAGTGGGGGAAACAATAAGACATTTTAACAGCTATTCCTTAATTGTCTTCTAAGTGGATTATGACAATTTATAATGCCATAATGCTCCAAAGAAAACATTTCATGATGGCACTTGCCCGCCTGGCCCCCTGAGTACCACTTGAAGTGAGAACATTGGAGGAAGAGGGGGACTTCTAGAAGGCCTCTAATAGTATCTGGAGAGTGTTTAGTTTATAAAGCACCAAGATTAAAATGATGAACTTGCTAAGGTATCAACCTAAAAATATTTTAAATATTCCAGTAAAGAAAAGTCTTTTCTACATGTCTTTCTTGATGAATTAAAACAAAGTAGAGGAATGAGCTAAAAAAATGTAACAGTAGAAACTCATAGGAAAAAAGAAGATCCTAGTAATTCTCAAAACACTATACAAATTACACTAGTATATATCAGTAAAGCTGAAATAAGACTTCTATTTTGTTTTGTTTTTTTGGGGTTTTTTTTGAGATGTACAGAAGACCAATTGCCGATTTCCAAAGCTCTTATACATGTTATGTTATGTGTGGACTTTTGGGGTTACAGACATTGTGTGATCACTTCTGAGTTGAGAACCGATCGGGGTTTGGTGCGGATAAAATCTCCAAGGTGTGTATGAAGCTGCAGCAGGAAGGAGACCCCAGGGGATTCACGGCCTCACTCACCTCCGCTGCCTTTTCATTTGCTATTTCCAGCTGAGAAAGCAGCTCCTGGGTGTGGAGTTTCTGTCGACTCAACTCACTCCTATTGAGAGAGAGACAGAGGGATTAAAATAACCATTTAAAATCTAAGATCTTTTTTATGGATGTACAGGTTCATGTTCTAAACAAAGATCTCTTGATGTGTGACATAAAATCAATAGGTGGCACCTTAAAACATCATTTATTTCTTTATAAAGTGGATATATTCTAAAAGTTAGTTGTAAAACAATGTGTAGGTACTTAGTATGATTGTACTCTATGTTTAAAGATAGGTAAGGTGATAAATTTTAAGCGATGTATGTTTGTTCAAGTTAAAAAATCATCATAATTAAAAAATCATAACTTATCACAAGATAAGTTTTTTTATACATATTACCACAATTTTATTTATTTAATAAGCTCTGTGGGGTTTTTTTTGAGACAGGGTCTTGCTTTGTAGTTCAGGCTGGCCTTGAATTCATTATGTAGCTCAGGCTGGCCTTGAACTGTCCAAATCCTCCTGCCTCTGCCTCCCAAGTGCTGGGATTACAGGCATGAGTCACCACGCCCGCAGTATAATATGTAGTTACCAGAAATCGAACTTTTGAGCTTGATCAGACCTTGAGCTTTTGAGGCAGACACCACAGCCACTGAGCTATATCCCTGGTCCTGCATTGACTTCTGTCTTTTGACTTTAATTGTATTTCTTAGATCAATCAACAAATTAACACTTCTAAAATCACTTTATTTTGTTTTTTTCAAAAAAGCTATACAAGCAACTTAGAAACTTAATAAATTTTCGATGTCCTGAACGTGAGGGAATAGTTGTTACATCTACTAAGCTCTCCGTTATAAATACACAGGTCAGTGCAAAAAGTCATGCTGCCCACTAATCTGTCACACTGATTTTTTATATATATATACAATCACACTGATTATATATATATATTATATGTATAATATATATTATATATAATATTATATGTATATATTATATATAATATTATATGTATATATTATATAATAATATGGTGATATATAATATATACTATATAATATATAGTAATATGCAGTAATAATATATAATATAATAATATATTATATATGTATATAATATATAATATAATATAATATATATATATATATATATTTTTTTTTTTTTTTTTTTTGAGACAGGGTCTTGCTTTGTAATGCAGGCTGGCTCTGAACTCTCTACGTAGTCCAGGCAAGCCTTGAATTCCCAGCAGTCCTCCTGCCTCTGCCTCCTGAGTGCTGGGCTCTTCTAGGCGTGATTCACCACACCCAGCATTATGGTACATGGTGCTGGGGCTCCAACTCGGAACCTTGCGCTTGCCAGGCAGTTGCTGGAACCACAGAACTAAATCCCCCGCCCCTCCATGACACTGATATCTACTGGACACAGCTGTGGGCTGGTGTAGGGTGTGTGATGACAATGGTGGCTGCTGCCACCCAGGACTCCCACACTGCGGAGGAGGCTGCTGACTTGCTCCAGGTTCCACTGATTCAGTTTTACCAACTGGGAAGACTCCCATGGCAGAAAAATGTTTTACCTTAGTTTTATTTTGGTGATAAAAACAAAGCAAATTGTTGTGCTTTAATGTATCTCGTGCAGTTTACAATTACTACCCCAACACAGAAAAAGCAGATGCAACAGAGAACGTTAAAATAACTGAAGCAGCCCATGTTCTAGGCCAATATACTTCATGGCAGAAATTACACTTCTTAGTCCTGATGAAAAATAACAGAGAAGAAACAACGGTCACCTTTACAGGGAGGAGACACCTGCTGCAGCATCGGACGCCTGCACTAATTACCCACTGCTCAAGACAAGGATCTCCACGAGGGATGGTAATAATTCTTCATCAGTTTAAGACCCACAAATACAAATTTCATTCAATGAAATTATACTTAATTTTGGTCGTCACGCTCACTCTTGTGTATGGCAAGCTTTGCCATGCCCACTACATGGCGAGGAACACTGCAGCTGTTTGTCTGTTTATAGTCTAGTGCTCGACACAGATAAGAGTGAAGAAGTTGACGACAGTGATAACAGCAAACGCTTTCTGGTGCTTCCTACATGCCAGGCAGTGGTCTGTGTGCATTCATAATTCATTTTAATGAGTTTCCAAAACAATTCCGTCAGATCCTATTTTTACATATGAGAAAATAAAAAACAAATTTAGAAATAAAGAAACTGCTTAAAGTCACGGAGCTTGTCAGTTGTCAGACTTAGAATCCCGGTCTTCTGGTTCCAGAGCTGGTGCTTTTGTAGCTTTGGGGGGTGGGGAGAGGGCAGGGGTGCTGCCACCGAGCTCAGCTGCACGTTCTCAGCATGTGCGCCCCCCCCCCACCTTGTGTTGCAACACGGCAAGCAACTGTGCCTCATACAGAATTGTGTGTGTGTGTGTGCATGTGCACTCAGCATTCTAGAAGCACAAATATTTATATACTTGGAAACCTCAGAAGTTAAATCTTCACTCTGATTTCTTCCCTAGAAGTCTGGTCTTACATTCAAACTTAACAGGCCCAATATTAAACTTCCCACATTGTCATGCAAACTTACAATTCATCTTACAACTCAGTTCTTATGATGTCTGTGACATCTGAACTGTCTAAGTTAAAAACCTTGAAGTTAACTCCTATCTTATTTTGTTTTCGATGAAATATCTTGTCTGCCCTTAGTCTTCTTGAAACATCCATTTTTCGTTCTTACTTAGTGCCAGTGAGATGGGAAAGAAGGGCTCATTCTGCAACAGGCCCTTCCTGCTCCTCTTCTCGGGCTCCCTTCTGTGTGCGCCTGTGGCCAGCCCGGCCGGCTGTGATGGGACACACTGCTAGCTGCAGCTGGTTTGGGACACAGACCTGTCCTAGATGAGTGAGCTGCGCAGCCTCTCTGGACAATTCTGCCCCTCTGCAGCCTTCTTCACTAGGTCTGCAAAGCTCCCAGCATGACCAAACAAAAATTCTGACACCACAAAATGTGAGCCTGCCTTTCTTTTTTTCTAAGCAACTTCCAATACCCTTTGCCCCTTAGCAAGTTATGCATTGTTCCTCTGTATGCTACTGAAATCTCTCTCTCTCTCTCTCTCTCTCTTTTTTGAGATAAAGTACAGCTGTGTAGTTCACATCTCAAACTCACAGCAATCCTCCTGCCTCAGCCTCCTGAGTGCTAGGATATAAAAATGTACCACCATGCCCAGTTACTATCTAAATTTGAATGAAACCTCTTCCAAATGACAAATTTTTGTGTATTCATGATTTGTACATGAGTGCAATATGCCAAACTGGTATACTAGGAGAGAGACTGCTGGCCAGAAAATGAACCGTAAGTACCTGGGGCTGACACCAAAGGTGGCTTGCATGCAGAGAATGTTGAAGAGCAAGAGAAATTGCTCCATTTCCAGGGGCTGTCAGTGGGTAGCTCCTGGCTCTGTGGTGAGAAGGAATTCTAACCCTATGAGCTGAGAGTGGCTGATGTTCAAACTGCAGGTTTGTTAACACTGAAACAGTTACATTTGACAACTTGCAATTCCAGTTTGAATTGAATAAGCAGGTATGGCCAATTTGGAACATTTCTAAAAGACTGTAAGAGGCCCTCCTCTTGAGAGGACCCTGAAGAAGGTGGACAATAGCGATGACCATTAGCTTGAGGAAGCAGCTCAAGAACAAGCCCAGAAAGTCATGGTGGCCCTGTGGGAGGCTGAAGCAGTAAGATTTCAAGTTTGGGCTCAGACTGAGCAAAATTAGTGATTTCACTAAGAGGCCGCTTCAAAATTATATATATATATATAAAAAAAAAGAAAAGAAAAGAAAATGGGACTGAGGGTACACCTTAGTGTGAAGCCCCTGGACTCAATCTCTAATACTTGGGGAAAAAAAAGACAATCCAGCTCATGTCTGAGCTCCATCTCACATATAGGTGAGAATCTGTCACTGTTCAAGTTCTTAGAACTTAAATTTTAGATTTATTACAATTATCAGTTTCTCAGACTTCTGAGTTTCAAGTGAAATAAACACATGCTAAGTGCCCAGCACATGTGTATCGATCACCGTTTCACCTCTCTAAACCACTTCCTTTTCTAAAACATCACGCTGCTGTTGGAACAAGCACTCCATATTCCTGAGAATGGCATTCAAAATCCTCCCAAGTTTTGTATAATTTTCCTTTCCAACCTTATTTCTAAAGGAACACTTCAAATGACTTTCAGGGCCTCAAAAACATACTCATATCACCTCAAGTTCAAGTTTATGTCGTTCTCTATGTACTTTTTTCAAGTTTTTCATTAAAATCCTGCCAATTCTTTAAACTCCATCTTGGCCTCATTTCTTTTTATCTCTCCTTCCAGTTTATTTTAGTCCAGATGGTTTTCTTCCCATCAAACCTTCACATACTTTTATATAAGACATTTATCAGTCCTTTGTGTAATTTTAATTAATGGTTTATACACACACACACAACACGCATATACACAAGTACAACGCAAGCTTTAATAGAAGGGATTATTTTTAGTTTTCGGCACCTCTAATACAGCATAATACTCACTGATTTATGCCTACAATTCTATAAAAGTCTTGTAGTAAGTAATTTTACCCTTTATTTGATCAACAAACATTAACAGAGAAATTATCAGAAAAACACTTTAGGCTGCACCCCGACCCTAGTAGGTGGAGCACAAAGAACTAGTGGGGAGGTCAGGAGTGCTGAGGACACCAGGGGCGTGGGACAGTTACTGCTGATGAACGTGTGCAGGGTTGAGAGAGGCAAAGGCAGCGAGTGAGCCTGCGTGGTTTGAAAGAAGTTGGAATGTGTCCTTGGAGCACTTCTGGTGAACAGCAGCAAATCAGCCTCCCCAAGATTCTGGAGTCCAGACACTGAGGAAGAGGAGGAGGAAGGTGGGTCTCCGGGACGGAGGAAAGATCTGGAGAGAGAACTGGTGCCCACGCAGATGGCAAAGAGACAAACTTCAAAGAGGAGGAGGACTGGGCAAACTGGTTTCTCGTCACTCTCAGCTGTCAGTGTGAGACAAGGCTTGGACCTACAGAGGTCTGGTGACAGTGGGTGGCTTCAGAGGCCTCCAGGACAAATGTGCCAGTGGAGGGCACAGTGGGTACTGTGGGCTGCAGCGGCCGGAAAGGACTCCAGGACAGCGTGATTGGCTCGGTGCCATCTGGGGTGGGGCCAGCCGAACCAGGGACTCAGTAGCTCTGGGTTGGCTTCATTTTGGGGCTCCTGTCTGGGTGAGGTACAGGCCTAATAGATGTCCAGGGTGGGGAGGTGAGGTGAGGCGAAGCTCTCAAGAGAGAGCTAGAGTGTTGTGGGCTGAACAGCTCCAGTCACAGGCACACCACCCCAGAGACCAGGGTCAGACTGAGCTTCTGTGGAGTTGAAGGCACCACAATTGGCACTCTACCCGATTCCTCCAGCAGGCTCGCTGGTCATATCCAGCACCCGCCTTAACCTTATTGCAGGCCTGCTGGGATCATCTGAATAGATCTGGGCTGTCTTCTTCCGGTGTTTACCAGTGACAGCAGAGACAGGCCCTGATGTGGACACTAGTAAAAGACTGTGGAGCCCAAGAGAAAATCACAGACGTGAAATCACAGAGAAATCTCACTTTTTCTCTTGAGTGGTTATTCTTGTTTTTCATGAGCATGAACACTGTTTTTAGTTTTTATAAAATTTGGTTCTAGTTTTTTTTTTTAATTTTCTTTTAAATTATCATTATTGGTACATTATGAATACACATGATAACTGAATTCAACATTAAGAGTTTGTACCAGAATATGATTTGACTTGATTCTCATTTTGTCCCTTTTCCCCCCAGCCTGCATCACCCCACCCTCTATATACACAATCTTTGTTTTCTTTTTTCTTTATTATTACCACATTTGTTTTCCCCTCATTATTTACCCTTACACTCTTTCCTTTTCAATATTTTCTACTTTCAAATATCAACTATACATACAACTCATTTACAACTTCATATACTCATATGAGAGAAAACATATGATATTTACACATCCGTGACATGTTTATTTCTCTTATGAGGACGTCCTCAAGGTACATCCATTTGGGTGTGAATGACTCAATCTTATCATTTTTAGTGGCAGAGTAATACTTCATACTATAAAAGAACCACATTTTCTTTATCCAGTCTCCAGTTGATGGATATTTGGGTTGTTTCCAAGACTTAGCAATCACAAACTGAGCTGCTATAAACATGGGTGCACATATGTTATTGTGAAATGACTCTTTTAATTCCTTTGTGTATATGCCTAGCAGAGCGATGGCTGGGTCAAATGAGACCTCCAATCCTAGTTTTTTGAGGAACCTCTACACTGATCTCCACAGAGGTTCTACAGGTCTACAGTCCCACCAACAGTGGAGAAGGGTTCCCTTTTCTCTGCAGCCCTGCCAACATTTGTTGTTGGCTAATTCTGACATGGCAGCCATTCTTTGTGGAGTTAGATGAAATCTCAGTGTTGTTTTCATCTGCATCTCTCAAATGACTAATGATGTTGGGCATTTCTTCATATACTTCTTAGCTGCTCTTACTTCTTCCTCTGAAAAGTATCTATACATTTCAGATGCCCATTCTTGAATTGGGTCTTTAAATATGGGTGGGCTGATTTTTTAAAGCTCTTCATATATTGTAGCACTTTGTCTGAGGAACAGGTGGTAAAGACTTTTTCCCACATTGTTGGTTGCCTCTTTGCACTCTGTTGGTGGTTTCCTTTGCTGTGCAGAAGCTTTTTAAAAGAATGAGGTCCCATTTGTTGATTTCTTCTGCCAATTCTTGTGCTATAGAGGTTTTGTTCAAGAAGTCTTTCTCTAAGCCAATGGTTTCAAGAGTTTTGGCTAGCCTGTTTTGCAGCAGGTTTACAATATCTGTTTTAATATTTACGTCTCTTATCCACTTTGATTTTAGCTTGATACAGGTGAAAGAGTTAGATCTAGTTTTAGTCTTTGGTAGGTTAAAGCCCAGTTTTTCTAGCACTATTTATTGAAGAGGCTATCCTTTCTCCATTGAGTATTTTTGGCTCCTTTGCCAAAGATGAGATGGCTCAGTGTATCTGGAGTAGTTTCTGGACCTTCTAGTCTACTCCAGTGATCCTCAGGTCTGTTACTTTCCCAGTACCATGCAGTTGTTATCATGGTGGCTTTATAGTATAGTTTCAGATTCGGAGTTGTAATACCCCCACCATGTCCCTATTGCTTAGGATTGCTTTGGCTATTCTAGGTCCTTTGTGGTTCCAGATGAAAGTTTGGAGTTTTTTCTCTAGATCTGTGAAATATGCTGTTGGTATTTCAATTGGGATTGCGTTGAATCTGTACAGTAGTTTGGGGAGTATAGCCATTTTGATGATATTGGTTCTTCCTACCCAGGAGCAAGGTATGTCTTTCCATTTTTTGATATCATCTTCTATCTCCTTTCTCAGAGTGCTATAGTTTTCAGAGTAGAGGTCTTTCATCTCCTTTGTTAGATTGATTCCTAGATATTTTATTTTGGGGGGTGCTATTGTGAAAGGGACTGACTTCCCATTTCTATCTCAGTGGGTCTACTGTTTTGTGTATACAAAGGGTATTGATTTTTGAAAGTTGACCTTGTATCCAGCAAGGCAACTAAATTTGGTGATTAGTTCCAGCAGTTTTTTAATTGAGTTTTTAGGATCCTCTAGATAGAGTATCATGCCATCAGCAAATAATGACAATTTAACTTCTTCTTTTCCAATTTTTATTCCTTTTATTTCTTTCTCTTGCCTAATTGCTGTGGCTAACATTTCCAGAACTATATTGAACAGAAGTGGTGAGAGAGGACATCCTTGTCTTGTTCCTGATCTTAGTGTGAAAGGTTTCAATTTTTGATCATTTAGTATGATGTTGGCTGATGGTTTCTCATAGATAGCTTTTATTAGTTTGAGATAGAGACCATCTATTCCAATCTTCTGTAGGGTTTTGAACATAAATGGGTGTTGTATTTTTTCAAATGCTTTTCTGCATCAATCGAGATGACCATATGGTTTTTGTCCTTGAGTTTGTTAATGTTGTGTATAACATTTATTAATTTATGTATGTTGAACCATCCTTGCCTACCTGGGATGAATCCAATTTGGTCAGGGTGTATAATCTTTTTGATAATTCTCTGTATTCTGATTGCCAGTATCTTATTGAGGATTTTTGCATTGATGTTCATTAAGGATATTGGCCTGTAGTTCTCTTTTTTCGTTGGGTCTTTCTCTGCTTTTGGAATCAGGGTAATGGTTGCTTCCAGGAATGAGTTTGGGAGTACTGCTTCCCTTTCAATTTCATTAAAGAGTTTCAGAAGTAGAGGCACTAACTCTTCTTTAAAAGTTTTATAGAATTCCGCAGTAAAACCATCAGGTCCAGGGCTTTTCTTTGTTGGCAAGTTTTTAATTACATTTTCAATTTCACACATTGATACTGGGGTATTTAACATTTCTATACCTTCTTTATTTAGCTTTGGAAGTTCATATGTGTCTAGAAATCTATGCATTTCTTCTACATTTTCCATTTTATTAAGGTATAAATTTTCAAAATAGGTGTTTATTATCCTCTGGACTTCCTCTGGGTTGGTAGTCATTTCTCCGTTCTCATTCCTAATAGCATAGATACAAGCCTGTTCCTTCCTTTGTTTAATAAGGTTGGCTAAGGGTCTATCAATTTTGTTTATCTTCTCAAAGAACCAACTCTTTGATTCACTGATTTTTTTGTACTGTTCTCTTAGTTTCTATTGCATTAATTTCTGCCCTGATCCTTATAATTTCTTGCCTAGTGCGAGCTTTGGGTTTGTTTTGTTCCTCTCTTTCTAGTTGCTTGAGGTTCAACATTAAATTGTTTATTTGAGATTGCTCCATTTTCTAGGTGTAGGCCTTCACTGCTATGAATTTTCCTTGTAAAAGTGCTTTCATTGTGTCCCATTAATTTCTATACGCTGTATTGGGGTTATCGTTTAGTTGTAAGAACTGTTCAGTTTCCTCTAATTTCTTGTATGACCCATTGGTTGGTCAGCATAATGCTGTTCAATTTCCATGTGTTTGTGAAGATCCTGGGCTTTCTTTTGCTATTCAGCTCCAATTTCAGGGCACTATGGTCTGACAGTATACAAGGGATAACTTCAATCCCTTTATATTTGCTTAAACGTGTTCTATGAATGAGCACATGGTCTATTTTGGAGAATGATCCATGAGCAGCTGAGAAGAATGTAAATTCTGACTTTGTGGGGTGAAATACTCTGTAGGCATCTATTAAGTGCATTTGCTGAAGAGTCTCGTTGAGCTCAAGAATTTCCTTAGTGTCTTTTTGTCCAGTCAATCTGTCTCTTTGTGACAGTGGGTTATTGAGGTCCCCTACTATTATTGTATTGGAATTTATCTGGTTTTTCATGTCCATTAATGTATATTTTATATAGTTCAGTGCATTAGAATTCGGAGCATAGATATTTAAGATTGTTATTTCTTTCTCTTTGATTTTTCCCTGAACTAAAAGATAGTGTCCATCTTTATCTCTCTTTATCAGTTTTGGCTTGGAGTCTATTTTGTCTGGAAATAAAATTGCCACTCCTGCTTTCTTGCTGTTTCCAGTCGCATGGAGTATTCTTTTCCATCCCTTTACTTTCAGTCCATGGGTTTCTTTCTGAATTAGGTGTGTTTCTTGTATGCAGCAGATTGTAGGATCTTGCTTCTTGATCCACTCTGCTAGTCTGTATCTCATAATTGGCGCATTGAGTCCATTGACATTAATGGTTATGACTGATATAGGCAAATTTAGTGCTGCCATGTTTTCCTGTTGTTGGCTCTGTTATTCTAGTTTGGCCTTTTTCCCATCAGTTTCTTGTTTGGCCCCACGGGTTAACTCTGGTAGGTCTCATGGATTTGTAACTTTCCTTATTTTTCTCCAAGATATTCTTTAGAATGTTTTGGAATGCAGGTTTCATATTTGTGAAGTTTTTCAGGTGTTCTTTGTCATGGAAGTATCTTATTTCCCCATCAATTTTGAAGGATAGTTTTGTAGGATATATCAGTCTGGGTTGGAAGTTATTTTCCTTTAGGGCTTGAAATACTTCACTCCAGGCTCTTCTTGCATTGAGTGTTTGAGTTGAGAAGTCTGCTGTGATCCTGACAGGCTTTCCTTGGCATGTAATTGTTTTCTTTTCTCTGGCTGCTTTCAGTAGTTCATTCTTTTTTTGGATATCTGGAACTTTTATAATTATATGCCGAGGTGTAGATTTTCACATGTCACGAGCATGTGAAGTTCTGTATGCTTTATATATTTGTATTTTCAATTCTTTTCGTTTTTTTTTTTTTTAAATTGGTTCTTGCTTTTGTTTCTTCTTTCCTTCTCTCTTATCCTCTTTGTTAGTTCCAAAAGTCTGGGTTATCTTCCTTTGTCATTCAGTCTTGCTTTTAATCTTTTTTTGTTCCTCTTTTTCTCTAAGTTCTTCCTCCTATTCCTTTTAAATTCTCTCTCCAGAGTGTAAAATTTCCCTTTTGAGGAGATATTTACTGTATAAAATTTTTTGGTTTGTTTTATATTTTTGCTATATTACTGTAAATTTTATTTCTGTGGTTAAAGATGGTAAATTAAGTTACCACATTATGTCATTTTCTAGGCTGTGCTTGACACTATTATTATTATTTAGCCAAAATATCATAGCTGTTGGGATGAATTGATCTTACTTGTATATAAATACCAAGATTATCTGAAGATTACAAATAGTATCATAGTCTAGTGACAAAGAACTGAGTGAATTAGAAGTTGCTGCCTGTTGGGGACAGACTCATAAAACAAAATCAAGGGCCAGGGATTTAGCTCAGTGGTTCCAGTGCCTGCCTTGCAAGTGCAAAGTCCTGAGTTTGATCCCCAGTAACCACATAAACAATGCTGGGCATAATGATTCACACTTACCAGCAGTCAGTACCACACACTACAGTGCCCACTGTGGTGGCTCATGCATGTAATCCCAGCATTGGGAAGCAGAGGCAGGGAGACTTCTTTGAGTTTAAGGCTCACCTGGGTTCCCAAGAGAGCTCAGGGCCAGCCTGAACTACAAAGCAAGACTCTGTCTCAAAAACACCTCCCAAAACAAAACCCAGTAATACCTTGAAGACATATCTGAGAAGCAGTCATTTCCTACAGAGGTCTCAGTACTAGTAAAAAAGCTATCTACCATAAGCAATTTATGAGCATCAACACACACACAAATTTAAAAAATAAAAAAATGAGAAGCTACATAAGGAAGATAGAATCAGAGTCCCCGCAATGTGCCCAAGGTAAACTCATGCAGCAGTGAAGGGGTAGAAATCAAAAGCGATCCACTTGAACTTTCTGAAATAACAAAGCAGATAAATGAGGCTCTAGAAAAAAAAAATCAAACAATTTCTTAGATAAGCAAAGAGATGATAACCATAAAGAAGGACACGGTTAGTGAATCTAGAGTAGATACAGATTTAAAAAATAGAGTATCTTAGGAAGATGGTGGAAACCATGAATGCTCAACAAAGGAAATAAATTTATTCCATGAAACAGATTCAATCAGATATAAAAGATTAAAAATTCTATTGGAAGTATATACAGCAGAATCAACAGTGTAAGGACAGAATATCAGATATATCAGACAGATTTGTGTTTAGTGATCATCAAAATAGAAACTTTTTAAAAACAACAAGGTAGCATGAAAAATCAGTCCAACAGCTGCTATACAATGATTGATAAGATTAATCAATATCAGTGAAAAATCAAGAGATAGTGCAAAGGACATAAAAAACTTGTTCATAGAAGTAATGGTAGAAAATTTTCTAAACATGGTAAACTTTACAAAACTCCAATGAGCCACAATCAGAAAAAAACTTACATGAAGCCATACAATAATCAACATTCCAGAAATTCAATACAAGAACAGAATATTAAAACTTGTTAGAGCAAAGAAGTTATCTATAAAGGAAAATCCATCAGAATTACAGCAAACTTCTCAATATAAAGTCTTGTTTTTGAGACAGGGTCTTGCCTTTGTAGTTCAGGCTGGCCCTGAGCTCAGCCTCAAACTCACATTACAGCAATCCTCCTACCTCTGCCTCCCAAGTGCTGGGATTACAGGCGTGAGCCACCACGCCCGGCACTGTGGTATGTGGTACTGGTTGCTGCTGGGTGTGAGTCTCCACACCCAGTATGATATGTGGTTACCAGGGATCTAACCCGGGTCCTTGTGTTTGCAAGACAGGCACCAGAACCACTGAGCTAACTCCCTGGCCTCTCAATATAAATTCTTAAGTCAAGAAGAGCTTGGAGTGAAGGATTTCAAATTCTAGAAGAAAGCAATCTTCTACTTAGAATGATATAAACTGAAAAATTCTCTTCCAAAATTGATGAATAAAAGACTTCCAAGATTAATATCATCTGAATAAATTTGTGATCACTCAATAAGTACTACAAAATGCTGTGAAGGATATTCTTTTTTCTTTTCTTTTTTTGAGACAGGTCTTGCTTTGTAGTTCAGGCTGGCCTGGAACTCACTATGTAGCCCAGGCAAGCCTCAAACTCACAGCAATCCTTCTGCCTCTATCTCCCAAGTTTTGGGATCACAGGTGTGAGCCACCACACCCTGTGTCACTGTGTTGTGTGGTACTGATTGCTGTTGGGCGAAAGTTGCCATACCCAGCACTGTTGTAAGTGGTCACAGAGGATTGAACCCATGTCATTTTGCTTGTAAGGCAGGCACCAGAACCACGGAGCTAAATTCCCTCCCCCAGCCCTGTGAACAGGATTATTCTAAAGGCAACTAAAACCATAATTTCATGAACCAATAGAATGAATTTACCAGGCAAAGCAAGCAATTAAACATAAAGAAAGAAAGGGAACCAACAACAGGAAAATAATAAGACAAAATCAATTATAGTCATCAATCCAAATCAATCCACATCAGAAAAACAGAGCATGCTCAGATAAATAACCTACTGTTGAAGCTGAAGCTTCTAGAGAAAGAACAAGCATATGAGGAGGGAGAGAATTACAAATATCAGAGTAGAAAGTAATGCATTTGAGACTATGAAAATAATATAAAGAATCAATGAATCACATTGTCTTCTGAAAGACAAACTCTTAGCTAACCTTATCAAAAAGGAAAGAGAAGACTCAAACCCATACAATTAGGGAAGAAAAGGATGAAATTGGAGAGATTCTGCAGAAATCTAGATCATCAGTACCTACTTAGAGAATCTGTACTCTAATGAGATGGAAATCTCAGAAGATGCAGGCAGATTCCTAGATATATAAGAATTATCAAAGCTTAATCAAGAAGATATAAAAATTCCAAATGATCCAGTAACAGTAAATGAAACAGAAGATGTAATTAAAAACTTACCAACAAAGAAAAACCTATGTCCTGAAGGATTCACTGCTGAATTCTACAAGAAATTTAGAGGATTTAATGCTACTACTCATCAAAGTCCAATGAAACTGATCGGGAAGCAATACTCCCAAACTTATTCTTGGAAGCAAGCATTACTGTGTTACCAACACCAGAGAAGTATCCAATCAAGAAAGAGAACTACAGACAAATTTTCCTAATGAACATACATGCAAAAATCCATGGTAAGATATTGGAAAACAGAATGTAGCAGATAATCAAGAAGATTATACTCTGTGACCAAGTAGGATTCATCCCAGGGATGCAGGAATGGTTCATCATATGCAAATAAATAAACAGACTACATCATATTAACAGAGCTAAGGAGGAAAAGAAAAACATCATGGTCACGTTAATATATGCAGAAAAAGGATATGACAAAGTCCAACACTCATTCATGACAAAAAACCTTACAGAAAATTTGAATAGAGGGCTTTTATTTCAAGCTGACAAAAACCATCTATGACAAACCAACAGCCTACATCATACAGAATGGACAAAAAACTGAAAGCTTTTACTCTAAAATCATGAATAAGATAAGGATGTTCGGTATTACCACTGTTATTCAATATAGTTCTGGAAACATTGGCCTGGGTATATAGGTAAGAGAAAGAAATAAAAAGAATAAGGATAAGAAAGGAAGGAGTTAAATTATCATTATTTGTGGGTATGATACTCTACACAGAAAACTTCAAAAACTTGTAGATTTAATAACCAAATTCAGTGGCGTAGCAGGATACAAAATCAATCCTTAAAAATCAATAGTATTCATGTACACAAAAAACAAACTCACTGAGAAAGAAATTAGGGAAACCAAACTTTTCAAAATAGCATCATGAAAAATGAAATACTTAGGAATCAATCTAATAAAGTAAGGAAAAGATTTTTACACAGAAAATTATAGGGTTGTGAAAAAGGATATCAAAGAAAATATCAGAAAATTAAAAGATACCTCTTGTTCTTGGGTAGGAAGAACAAATATGGTGAAAATGGTCATAATTCCCAAACTAATACAGATTTAATGCAATCTTGAATCAAAATACCTATAGCACAATTTGCAGAGCTAGAGAAAATAATCATAAAACTCATTTTGAACCAGAATAGATCTAGAATAGCAAAAGAAATTTGGGATAATGAAAGCAAAGCTTGTAGTATCACAATCCCTGACTTGAAATTATACCACAAAACTACTGTGATAAAACAGCATGATACTTGCAAAAAAAAAAAAAAAAAAAGAATACAAGTATCAGTGGTACAAAACAGAAGATACAGGAACAACTCCAAACACAGTCACCTTTGACGAAGGAGCCAAATACCTTCACTGTAAGAAAGACAGTCTCTTTAATAAATTGTGGTTGGAAAACCAACTTTCCAGTTACCGAAGATTAAACCTACATCCATATCTTGGCATGTGTTAAACTAAAATCAATATAATGAAAGATCTGAATATTAAAACAGAAATACTAAATGTGCTGGAAGATACAATAGCTAAAACTCTTAAAAGTCCTAGGTATAAAGACTTTATGAAAAAAAACCCAAAACCCTGATTGCATAGAAAAGTATCACAAAGAAGCAACAACTGAGGTCAAAGAAACCACCAATAGGGTGGGGGATGTAGCTCAGTGGCACTGTGCCTGCCTGGCTAGCTCAAAGTCCTGAGTTTGACCCCTGGGGGGGAAAAAAAAAGAAAACCACTAACAGAGTGAAGAGACAACCCACAGAATGGAAAAAAAAAATGTTACCAGCTATTCCTCAAGGGATTAATATCTAGAATATATAAAGAACTAAAAGAAAATCAGACCCCCCCAAATTTGAAGATAATCCAAACACAGGCATTTGAAATGAACAGATTTTCTCAGGTGAAGAAGTATGAATAGCAAATAATCCTACAAAAAATGTTTGGCATTGCTGGTCATTCAAGAGATGTGGATGAAAACAACACTGACATGTCATCTCAGTCCAGAAATAATCGCAGCTACCAAAAAATAAACCAGAAACAAACACTATGAGGGAGAGAGGGACCTTCTCCACCACTGGTGGATGTGTAGACTGGCAAAACCACTGTGGAAATCAGTGTGGAGATTTCTGAAAAACCTAAAACTAGAGGGTCCATTTGATCCAGATGTGCCCAATCTCGGTGTATCTCCAAAATAGTTGCAAGCATCCTGCCAGTGATATGTGCCCATGTGGCACCCTGTTTAATTTGTAATAGTTGAATTCTAGAAATGGTCCAAATGCTGATCAACAGATGAACAGATAAAGATGTGCTGTCTATATATAATGAAATATTACTCTGCCAATAAGGAAAAATTAACTTGAAACATTTCTAGGTAAATGGATGCACCTCGGGACCAATTTTAAGTGAAATAAATCAGATATACATGTTTAAATATCACACCACTTCTCTTGTGTAAGAAACTAAAAATGTAAGTAAGGATCAAAATGTATAACAGATATTGGTAAAAAGGAAGAAAATTCAAATGGGAAGGATCACAAGGAAGGAGGGAGGGGGAAAGGAAAGAAGGAAAAAGAAGAAAGAGAACAGAAGGAAAAAAATGGAAACAGCTTTTGCAAGTTAGGAGGGGAAGAAGGGTTGAAGTGAGAGGAAAGAGGAATACAAAAAAAGCAGAATCAAATATATTATGTATATTTACAAGTTCACTATGATGAATGTGATCATTTTATATATATATATATATATGCCATTAAATTAATTAAAAATACTTTAAAGGTTATTTTTATTTATTTAGATTTATCAATAGTCAACTTCTTTTTTTTTTTAGGTTTTTTGAGACAGGGTCTCGCTTTGTGGTTCAGGCTGGCCCTGAGCTCAGCCTCAAACTCACATCACAGCAATCCTCCTGCCTCTGCCTCCCGAGTGCTGGGATTCCAGGCGTGAGCCACCACGCCCGGCACTGTGGTATGTGGTAGTGGTTGCTGCTGGGGTGAGTCTCCACGCCCAGTATGTTATGTGGTTACCGGCGATCGAACCCAGGTCCTTGCGCTTGCAAGACAGGCGCCAGAACCACTGAGCTAACTCCCTGGCCCAATAATCAACTTCTTTGTACAAAGAACTTGAAGTGGTTTTCACTTAAGCATTTCTTTCATTCCCATGACTATCTTCTGCATGAAACTGTACGAGGTATTAAAGACTGAAGAGAATTTCAATGTCACAACCTGTTCCTCAACCCTTCCTAAGGCCTGCTTGTCAGCACTTGGTGAAGGCTTATTTCTTTGTCAGGATATTTCACTGCAGTGATAAAGAAAAACACTGACGGATGATCTGACTGCGTGAGATTTTCTTTTCCTTAGAGAACATAATTGAGAGTTTCCTGCATATAAGTGATTGAGGGTAAATATTAAATAAGACTCCCAGTAAGTTTCATAGCTGAAATACTTGCCAAGTAAAGCTATATACTCTCTTCTCTGGAAACCTTTAAAAACAGAAACACTCTTACCCACCAGGAATGACTTAATAGTAATCTTCTAGAAGGTACAGCAATAAATGACATTTTCAGTTGCCATGTGACATTACTGAGTACTGTACACTAAATAAATGAAACTGTGTAATTTTCCTATGATTCCTGACATAGTATGTTATGTAAGGTTTAAGTAAGTCACTGTCTTCCGCTAATTTAAAAGTATACACAGAAAAATGAGGATTCCCATACAATATCACTAGCAATTTGCTACACATTAATCTTGCAGATGTTTTTAGTGCATTTATATTGTTCATGTTTATATGACAGAAAAAATCCTTTTCAGGTCTACAGAATATAATTTAGAAAAAAAAACAGTTGTAAAAAATTTTTCTGTATAAAATTTTACTGAGTACTTTATAAATAAAAATTTATCTATTAAGAAAATATTAAATGCTTTGTTCAAATGCTGTAATCAATATTAATCTGTTATTAAATTAAGCCATTGATGGATTGTCAGGATTATTCAATAAACCCCAGAAATGACCCCACTTTCTTTCCTTTCTTTCTTTCTTTTTTTTTTTTTTTCTTTTGAGACAGGGTCTTGTTTTGTGGTTCAGGCTGGCCCTGAGCTCAGCCTCCAACTCACATCACAGCAATCTTCCTGCCTCTGCCTCCCGAGTGCTGGGATTACAGGCGTGAGCCACCACGCCTGGCACTGTGGTATGTGGTACTGATTGCTGCTGAGCGTGAGTCTCCATGCCGAGTATTATATGTGATTACCAGGGATTGAACCTAGACCTTGTGCTTGCAAGACAGGCGCCCAAACTACTGAGCTAAATTCCCGACCCCCACTTTCTTTCTTTTCTTAGTGGGGGTGAGAATGTAAGTCCAGGCCCTATCTGTGTCCCGCAGACAGGCTTCATGGATTTTCACAAATTCCTTGAGATCACACTACAGATTTTATGTGTTTTTTTACCTTTTCTGCCAAGAGGGTCATAAGTTTCATGAGATTTTATAGGAATTTTGAGGCCTAAGTAAAGACAATTTTGTTTGAGTTTACTGTCTGGAATTTACATAATTTTAAAGTATGTATATATTGGTCATTTTAATGTTCAATTTCTTATATACATCATATTCATAACAATATGCCCTAATGTCATCTCCATTTTTAGTTTCTTTAATGTAGTGCAATAATTTAAAAGACCCTTGACAAAGCATCTAAGTACAAAATTATCTTAGATTTTGTTTCTTTAATGTGATGCAACAATTTAAAAGACCCTTGATAAAGCATCTAAGTACAAAATTATCTTAGATTTTTATGGTATTCTTTCTATACCATTAGTGCTGGCTTCCTTCTACCTAACTCAGTGGCAGATCTTCAAAGTTTTCAACTTTGTTGGAAAAAACAGTAATTTTCTCTTTTTGTGTATATATATTATCAATATACTTAAAGTTTAGGTTATACATTCCAAAAAAATAAAACCAGTATAGAACAAAACCAATTTTGGGAACACAAACACTGATACTTGTTAAGCGACTGAGAAACAGTCACATGAGAGTGTAGTTAGTTAGGCAGGGATGACCAAGGTATCCTGGGCATTTGTGAGTCTACTTTGCCCCGAGATCTAGTTCCCTGATTCACAACCCGAGATGATTCAGTGGATGGCAGCCCAAAGCAACCCTGACTAGTGCACCTTATCTTTATGTTGGGGCTTCTGGGCAATTATTCCTTTATATTGTAAGTAAACAAAAGAATTTATTTAATGTTCCTAAGGCCATTTGGTGACTCATGGAAAAGTCGATCCTCTATACCTTGAAACAAAATGAGTTCTCCCTGATATCACACTGGTTTTCATTTTAAGCCAAATCAATAATAAGAGACACTGGTTAGTCACACCTGTGACATATAAAACTGAGACCAAAATTGTGATTTCAAATTTTTGTATGGCTTCAAAAGGCCTGATTACTAAAAAAGGAAATTCATGCCAAGTTGCAAGTCTTTTCTCATTCAGTTAACTATCCCAGACTCACTGAGGCAGGTCAGCTTAGGCACGAGCTCTCAGGCATAGTCCCAGGTTTGTTCTTTCCCTTTCAGTGCTTTCCTCCTCAGCAAGCTTAATTCCTTAAGGCCTGAAATACAACCTGATGAATTTGTTTCTCTAGGCTGGTCTCACTCTGGGACCTTGTATATTCCACAGCCTACCTGACATGTCTACAGCAATACAAAGTCTACGCATCCTGGCTGTAACCTGTCCTGGAGGAAACTATATGTCCATTCCTGTGCAGCTTTCCTCCATCCTAGCAAATGGCATTTACCTAAGTTCTCACATCCCAGGCCTGGTCATCACCTCTGATCCTCTCTTTCCCTCCTCCCTAGAGTCCGATTTACTGGTAAGTCCTGTCCTATCCTTCAAACATTGCAAACTCCTCGCTCCTGTCTCTGTGAAAGCACCTTTCTCCTAGTCACCACCATCTGCTACTAGAACATGTTAATACTCTAAGATCTGGTCATTCTGATCCCAGTTCTGGCTTCTCTAGTCCATTTTCCACAACTGAGCTAAGAGGGACTTTGAAAAATCTAAGGATGTTCAAGTCCTCTGATGATTTCCTGCTGTTGCACTTTGGATTTTAACTTCAAATAGCCTGACTTACACATTTTACTTTAAGGACATGTATCTTCCTTAAAATAGCCCACTGATGACCTGACCCCTGCTTAGCTCTTCAACCTCATGGTGCTTTCTGTGCTCACTCGCTCTGCCCGGCCACACGGCTCTGTCTGCTTCTCGTCAGCACTGCACTCTGTACTGGCTTTCATCCATCTGCCTGAGACATTTTCCTGACTTTTTTTTTGTATAGTTGATCACTTCTCATCTTTTAGGCTCTAGCCTTTGTGTCAGTTTTCCTAACTTTTTTTCTGAAGTAAACCAACCCTCTAGAGTTGCTACTGCTGTCTTAGTTAGGGCCTATTACATCACCTTATCTATTTTTCTTAGTTCACTAAAAATGCCAAAATTATCTTGTTTATCCCTTGTCTTATTATGCCTTTCCCCACGAGAATAAAAGTTTCAAATGGGAAAACCCAGCTTAAAACAGTGTCTGTGAACAGAAGATGTCTAACCTAGACAAATTTCGTGTGTGTGTATGTGTTTGTGTGTGTGTGTGTGTGTGTGTTTTGAGACAGGGTCTCAATGTGTAGTTCAGCTTGGCCTTGAAGTCATTTTGTGGCCTCACATGGCCTTGAATTTGTGGTAATCCTCTTGTCTCAGCCTCCCAAGTGCTGGGATTACAGGCCTGACACCATGCCCAGTTAACCTAGACAAATTTCAGAGAAACAGGTGACCATTCATAATATTTCTTTTGTGTGTATTTAGGAGCTGGGCTTGAACGTAAGATCTTTCTTCATGAGCCTCCCTAATAGCTGGGATTATAAGTGTACATACCATTTGCTCAATAGTAACATATCTAATATCCTGTATTAATGCTTTTCCATAGTTTGTGTTAACTACTCTCATAATAGAACTACTGAGATAATTCAGTGATTATATTTTCAAAGCAGCCATCAAGCATTATAATGAATTTGAGAGATCACTGCTAGGAAAACCAAAATGTTTTAAAATTCTTTTGTAAAGATTATTTCTAGGAAGCTTATTTTAATGTTATTTGAAGAATAAATGCAAAGTTACATGTAATGAGTAAACTTCCCTTCTAATGTCCAACTGTAAGTGCTCATCTCAAAATAACATTGGAAAAATCCAAAGTTCATTCATTTACAAAACACTGAAATGAGCCCTGCTGTCTGCCACATACTGTGCTGGGTCCCAGGGAGACAGAGGAAGATGAAGTTGCTGCTATGAACTGCCCGAAATAACTAGAAAGCTACCGGGCTTAAAATATAGGTAGTAAATGCTATTAACAGCTCCTGGAGCTCTGGGAACACACATGGGAGGCTAGGGGATTAGAGGTGTCTCTGCAGAGGAAGCAGGCTTTTAAACAGTGGGGGGGAAGAAAAAGGAAGAGTTACGGACAATCAGACCCATATGTGAAGGGCGGAAACAAGAAAGGATAATAAATTTAGGAAACTGAAAGTTTAGGATGGATAGGACACACCGTTACCAGGAAGTGAGGTGGAGGTGAGAGAGAAAGAGGCTAGAAATGTAAGAAATACAGTCCACAAGGATTTTATAAACCAAGACCGGAAATCCAGATTAATCCCAAACACACAGGAGAGGTGCTGATGTACTCTAAGAAGTGATCTGAACGTCTGAAAATCCTGCTCGTTGCAGCAGGAAAAACAGTACGAAGGGCCACACTGGGGAGCTCCGGTGTAGGGCCACAGCAATGCTGATCGCCTGAACTCCAGGGACTGAGCAGATTTCAGAGACATGCAGGAGGTGGAACTAGCAGCATGGATTTAGAGAGGCACAGAGAACGAGTTTGGGTTAACACTCAGAGTTTTCCTTGGGCAGCTGGGTACATGACAGCACCATCGACAGAAATGAGAAACGTAGGGTAAAAGACAGCAATGGGCTGCCGATGAACAGGCTGCATTGCTCCGATGTGGAAACATTTGGTGGGGCTGGAAACACAGGCTGTCTCCAAAAAGGGCAGCACTAGATATTCAGTAGCAATAATCACCTCCTTTTTATTGGTTTTTGTCACAGAGACAGCTATCGCAACCCATGTGGAAAGGGGAATTTTCAGTTAACTCTACTTTATTCTGTATAACACTGGCATGTGGAATGGTATGGTCAGCAGGGAAAAGCAAGTGTTTTCCTGCAATGTATTTGTCCCTTTAAAAACACAAAAAACACTTTAAAATAAATGAGAAGTCACTGCCCTTTAATACATGAGATAATAGGTTTATATTTCAGCCAATGTCTAAGACAATATAATTAATTGTTCATTTAGATTATAATTGACATTATAACTGCTCAGATCATTCTGCTATTATTGCAACACAGTTTAAGATAAGGATGAACCATGTCGATTTTGGCTTCCCCAGTGCATGAGATCCCTTCCTGATGATGGAAGACCAAACCACGTAAGGCTCCACGCTATAGTTTAGGAGAGGATTAAAAGAAAAAGGTGTACTATTCATTCAGGGAAACGATGGACCTGCCAGCTGCAGTGAATGCTTTTTACAAAACTCTCTTATGATGAATTAACATAACATGTGCCAGATGTTTTTTTTCTGTTGAATTATACTATAATATGCTTCAGTTACTTTTAGTAATTATGCATTTTGTAATCTGCCAGTACCTGCAGCTGCCTCTCATCCTGTTAATTAAAAAAACAAAAACAAAAACAAAAAACATCCCCCCCCAGCTTAAAAAAAGCAGTTTTGGCAGCCAAACATTACAGATGTACAGTTAAGAAATTATAATGTTTAAGAGTGTGAAGAGAATTCCTTAGGTTCCAAATGCTTGTAACACACACACACACACACACACACAAGAATATCACACTAATTCAAAAACTAAAAATCCAAAATGTTCCAAAATCTGAAACGCTTTAAGTGCTGACTGATATACCCAAAAAAGTTTTGGATTTTGGAGTATTTCAGATTTCACTGTTGGATTAGAGGATGCTCAACTGGTAAAGTCTATGCACATATTGAATAAAAACCATTCTCTTTCCAAACACTAACAGTCCCAAGCCTTTCAGATATTCTGTCTGTATATATACAAATAAATATACACTCACAGTTAAATAAGAGAAGCAAATATTATACATTGCATAATAATTTGCTCACTTGTTTATTCTATATAACCTTATTGAATAGCTTTATTATTACTATGTCAAATAAGATGTTACCTCATAATTTTTTTTTTTTTTTAAATTATCTTTATTGGTACATTAAATATAGACATCATGATTGCACTCCATAATGGGGATTTGTACCAGTATAAGACACAACTTAATTCTCATTTTTTCCCATAGCCCCACCCACCCTACCACCCCCCCATATATATAAAATTTGTTTCCTTACTTTTTTGTTACAATCTCAACATTGTCCCCT